>PVKC010000349.1:0-57559 GCA_004027635.1 Crocidura indochinensis | reverse complement strand
AGGCTCCCCTTGAGGGAACTAGTGAGGACAGTGATGGCTTATTCAAAGAACGGAATATTTTGTAGCCGTTAAAAATGATGTTTACAGAGCTTTTAACCACCCAGGGAAGGGCTTGTGGGAGATGGCTAAGTGCAAAGGCAGGGTATCTAATCATTCCTGCAGTGTGGTCTCAGCCATGAAAAACAATTAGAGAAAACTGCAGGAAGGAAAAACACAGCAGAACTATTAACAGTGGTGGTCTCTGAGGAAGACTTTTCTCCTTTGCTTCCCACCTTTCTGGGGGATTTTCTACATTTACAAATGAAGGTTTATCAGCCCTGGGAAATGTATTTATTTACGGAGGCCTCCACATGATGAAAGGGAAAAAAAAAATCACCATTAGTTCAAGGTCTGGTGAGGATGAGGGCAGCTGCTTTAGTTTTCCAATACATATTGTTTTTGAAGTGAGAGAAAATTTAAGTAAATATTACTTCCCAAATTAAAAACAAATGAAAATAAAGTTAGTAAGATCTGAGTCCATAGAGAAGAAGGTCTCTATTTACCCAAGAAACCACTGATGGATTCTCTCATCAGTTTTTGGGAATCTTATCAAACCAGCCATTCCAAAATTGACTTCTAACTCATCTTGATTGAGAGGGGCACAGGCATAAAGACAGATATGGTATTCAGGATGAGGTGGCCAAGTGAGGGAGGGTAGCTTCTCAGTTCTGAGGTTCACCCTCTGCTGGTCCCAAAAGCTCTTGTTATTTTCTATTTTTTTTCACTAGCTTAAATTTAAATGATTTTAGACTCTTCAAGCCTGCAAAGACTCTTACAAGGATTATGGTTAAACCTTCTATTCTCCACCCCCAAAACCTCCCAAGAACCCTCTTCCCAGCAGTCTCAGTCACTGTCTGGCACACAAAAGCATACACACACATGCAGGCACGAGTACGCATATGTACACATCTCATGTTGCATGCCCTGTGTCTAAGTACATGCAAGAGTTAGTGATGGTCTGAGTGAGCAGCCTCCAGCGTGCAGAATCTTGTATATACCCCCTCAAATGACACTATGCATTACATTAAGTCTCATTTTAGAGTAAAAGAAAACTCAAACATTATTTCTTTCTTCCAGTTTGAAGTGCTCAGATTATTTGGAGATAAGTATCTGAACTTCACAGGGATTTTCAACAACTTTGTGTTTAAATTTTGGGTGCCATCACTGGTGGTGATCAGGGCTTACTTCTGGCCCTATGTTCAGGGTTCACTTCTAGCAGGGATCAGGGGATCCTAGTGATACTGGAGTTTGTATGCATATTGGTGGTATGCCAAGGCAAGTGACTTTTCCACTATTCTATTTCTGATCATCTTCTAATTTTGTGTACAAAAAAAAATTAAAATGGTAACAAATAATGCATTATTTTTCTGTAACTATTTTTAAATGCACCATGTTTTCTAAGAAAATAAGTTATTGAGACCGATAAAAGAAAATGTAGAGGTACTTGGAGAGGTTTCATGGTACGTAAGGCATCATTTTTTTTTCTTTTTGGGCCACACCCTGTGACACTTAGGGGTTATTCCTGGCTATGTGCTCAGAAATCATTCCTAGAGGGACCATATGGGATGCCAGGGATCCAACCACGGTCTATCCTGGATCGGCCTTATACAAGGCAAACACCCTACCGCTGTGCTATCGCTCTGGCCCCAATCAATCTTTTTTTTTTAATGTTATTAGCAAGAAGTATAGGCCCAACCCACAGGCTGCAAGGTGATTAAGACTTTTCTGGATCTCCCCAAGTGTCTCTGGTAAAGCCACACCTCTGGATGCTGCATGGTGCCTGTTTTCTCTCACTGTCTCCCTCAGTTTGGCTACCCAGCACCCCCCTTTCAGCAATCCCTGTCAGTTTCACTCATTGCTTTCATATACAGAACACCATCAGTCTTCTTTAGTTCAAATATAAATTGCTTCTCATGCCCAAATAGATCTCTTATGGCATTTTCCGCTCAAAAGAGTTCTCTGAATTCAGAATTAGAGTTATTGAGCATTCTGACATACTTCCAAGCTTTTATCATAGCAAATTATTTTGTAACCAACATGTGTGTGCAGACACACGTTATTGTATGAACTGTTTGATACACAGATACAGCACTTGAAAATAATGTTTAAGTAATAAAATAAAACCTAACAAATGGAAATGCAATAGCTAACTGATGTTATTGATTAAAGGGGCCAGAATTTAACAAAGGACTAGAGTGATAGTAAAATGGATAGAGGGCTCTTGATTTGCATGTGGCTACCTAGTTTCAAATCCCAGCGTCCCATAGGGTTCCCTGAGCCTTTCAGGAGTGATCTCTGAGTGAATAGCTAAAGAGCCAGTTCTTAGAACTACTGACTATATATATATCGCCTAAAAACAAAACACAAAAAATTAAAATGGTAACAAATAATGCATTATTTTTCTGTAACTATTTTTAAATGTGCCATGTTTTCTAAGAAAATAAGTTATTTAGACTGATAAAAGAAAATGTAGAGTTACTTGGAGAGGTTTCATGGTGCATAAGGCATTTGCTTTAACCAGGATTTTATTCCTGGATGTCTAGTTGTCTCCAAACCCTGCCACTTCCTTGAAGAAAAGAGAAAAATAAATCCTATGCAAAAAAAAAAAAAACATAAGAATTGTTATAATATGGTTTGATTTATCAAAGCTCCAGGTAAAGTTAATTTAATGCTGGAAATTCTAGTTCCCATACAAAGAATTAAATGATTTCCACATTTACATAGTGGTCAAGATTTAAATGACCTGTGTATAAATCCTGGTTTACCACTTTGATTTACCACAGATGATGTTTGTCCTTGGGTGATTCCTTTATCTCCCTGAGTCATTATTTCCAAGGAATCCAGAAAAAGAAGTGACTGGTTAAAGCTTCCTTTCATGGAGAAATTGGCCTTGGTCTCCATTCCACCTCAGCTATAGTCACCAATAGCCCTGCCCAGTCTTGTTCAAATCCTTAAAATTAAAAGCTAGGTGATGATCTGGTCTAAAATTAGTGCAGAGTCCTGTCACAGAAGAGTAGCAAATCCATAAGTCCTGTGGTTTCTTCTTTGATGTTTAGATCAGGTCTTCCAATATGGTTAACAAAAAACTCAGATTAAGACCAGGAATCCTATACCTTAGCATGATGTTACCAAGCATTCTATGCAATAGTTTGCTTTGATCAAAGCAGCCCTATGAAATAGAATCATGATTCCCATTTTTATTTTATTTCATTTGTGGGGCATACCCAACAATGGTCCAGAGTTATTATGTACTCAGGAGTGCTTTGAGGGACCATACTTGATGCTAGGTATCAAACCTGGATTGGCCATATGCAAGGCAAGCCCCCTAAGTACTATATAAGTACTTACTATATATTAGCTCCCATCTTCATTTTAGAAGTTAAACCAAGGCAAAGATAATCACAGTAAGAGTGCCTTGCCCCATGCCACAGTATACAGAAAAGTCTGACAGTCTGGCTCCAGAGCACTTAACCTGTAGTTTACTTACTCCACAGTGGTTTGCTTTTGTAGAGCCTTTGAGAGTTGGTGACACAAGGTCCTCTTAACTCTACTTGTTTGATCACTGTGCAGGGCAAAGAGAAAATATTCCTCTAACCTTCTGGGCTCTTCTCCTTGGTTAAGAATCCAATTAACATCCAATCAATTAGTAGAAGAAAAGAACATTTAACTGCATATATATGGAGAAGTTTCTTGGATATAAATTTGAAAGCAAATGGTATAAAAGAAAGCTTATATACATACATATGCATCTATGTGCATATGCGAATATATATATACTATTTGAAGAAATACTTTAGTGGTAGAGTACATACTTTGTATGTGTGAAGGTCTGGAATTGATCCCTTGTGCTTCACAAATATGCATACACAAATACACAAATACACAATTATTTTGGACTAAAAGATAATGAGGGATATAGTATATGTGTATATATAAGTATTCAGATGTATGAGTGCACCTATATGTATACAGAAAGTCAGAAGGAACAGAGAGAGACAGAAAAAGACAGAGACAGAGAAAGGGTACAAGGGAAATGAAAAATGACTGCTGTTTGGCTCAAGAATGGACAAGGGTCTTAGGATTTCAAGGCAGAAGCACTCTCAGACATTTGTCCTTCCATCCACATCACCTTCTCTGAAAGTTTCCTTCTTAATAAAATTCCAAATCTGTGTCTTGCCCCTCATTGCATTATGTTTCTTAAGCAGCTGCAATGTCTCTATTGACCTTACTTTAAATTAATGCATAAACCTCATGACACACATAAGGAAGTTTCTTTTGGATATCAGAGTATGTCTTTAGTCCAAAGCAGCATATAGTGTTGGTCAGTGTATGAGAGAGGAGACCTGCTTGGGTTAGATTCCCCTTTCCTTGTTTAAGTGAGTGCACCCAATTAGAGCTTAGCATGTGACCATAGTAGATCCACAAGCAGCCAGTACTCCTTTGGCATCACCATTTTTCTTTTCTTTTTCTTTTTTTTTTTTTGTTTTGTTTTGTTTTTGGGTCACACTCTGCAGCACTCAGGGGATACTCCTGACTCTAAGCTCAGAAATTACTCCTGGCAGGCTTGGAGGACCATATGGGATACTGGGATTTGAACCACCGTCCTTCTGTATGCAAGGCAAATGCCTTATCTCCACGCTATCTCTCTGTCCCAAGTATCACCATTTTCACACAAGAAGTTCCTGTCCTCAATCTACATCTGCCTTAAATTTATTTACCTAATGCTGTTGTTCTTTGTTAATGAGATTCAGGGTAGATGCAAAAAGGGAAGAGCAAGAAACAGCCTCCTAAACTGTTGTGACAACATCCAGGAATGTGGAATGGCAGCTCTAATCTTCTCTTTATGCCTGAACACTTTACTCCATAGTCTCCTCCTGATGATGTGCATGAAGATCTCAGTACATTGCTCTTAGGAGCCAGAATTGGGAGAATGTTGATGAGAACTGTAATTATTCTGATGAGTCTTCTAAAACAACTTTCTATTCCAAAGCTCTAGGGCATGTCTCTTAGTTTACTCTGTGATGCCCAGTGCTCATGAAATCAGTTACTGGATGCTGGGATCCAAAATGTCTGGGTCCTAGATTCAGTGTATCCATGTCTCTGTGCCCTTCCTTGTTGATCAGCTTGCTCGAATCTTTGTTTTCTCGTTTGTAAGTTAAGAAGATGCCATCTGCCTCACAGGGTTAATGAGCCCATCTATTTTGAAAGTGTCTGACCCAGAATAGACAACAACCAGTATGACTTCCCTTCCTTACATGGGTTTGTTGTTTATGGAACAAGGCCAGATTTGTGACATAAAACAGACTTACTGCAGAGTTCTGTAGTTTGCTTTTTTTTCCCCTCAAGTAGGACATTTCAAGGCTAGACTGATGATTCCTAATGAGCACCTACTATGTGCACAGGGCTATATGAGGTTCAGAGAAAATATAACAGTAGCTTTTAGGATGTTTTAGCACAGTGGACTCTTAGTCTGGTGCAAGCAGAGCGACTCCACAGGGCACAATGCCCAGAGATACCTACCTTAGAGTCCTTGTCCAAAGTCCCTAAGTCAAGGACAGCTTTCCAGGAAACATTTATTTTCGAGAGAAGATAGACGATTGCAATTGCAACAGCACTCCCAAACTGTTCACTGCATATTAATCTGCAGGGACTAATATCATAACATAATTAGTGTAGCAGCACTCCCAGCCTAATTGAAAATGCTGCCTATGAGGGGCGGTTAATGAGAAATGCAAGGTTTGATGACTCAGAACTGCTGAGATGTGGCGGGTCAGTGGGTGCAGCCAGGAAGTGTGGGATTTCCCCCCCCCACACACACACACACACATCTGGACAGGAAGGGGTCTGAAAGGAGTTGCTTAGCGGCATTTCTGACTAGAGAGCATGGATTATTGGGAAGTCCCTGGGCTCTATGGAACAAGGCAGAGAGCCAGCCAGGCGGGAAAACAGAAGAAAGCTTCAGAGGCGACAAAACACATTCAATTTGTCTGCACACTGCTGTCTTTTCACTCTGCTGATAAGAAACCTTCTCAAACCACATCGCAGCCTATTTGTTTATTTTTACCTTCTACAGGACCTTGATCAAGGACTGATCTGATTTCCCAAGCATGGACAGGAGAGAGCCAAGCACCAGGCCTCTTGAGGAGGAGCCCCATCCATTTCTCAGTTAATAGAGGGGAAGCTGAAGAGGGCATAAAGAGACAGAGCATAAATGGGGTCAAGGAGTGCTATAGGCTTCAGGGAAACCCCTGCTCTTTAAAAGCCTGCAAGATTGTTTTGGGGTTTTTGCTGTGTTTGGTTTGGTTATTGGTTTTGGTGCCATGCTAGGGTTTGTCCCTTGCTCTATACTCAAAAATTACTCCTGATAGTGCTTGGGAAAACATATGGGATACCAGAGATTGAAAAGAGGTCAGTCATGTGCCAGGCAAAACCCTACCCATTGTACTACTGATGAACTTACAGTTTGGGATGAAGTCTCCCTTAAGCCTCTATTTTGGATAACAATAACAATGCTGGTGAAACAGAATAGAATTTAATAGAGGAGATTAAACAAAGTTTCTCAGAAACCTGGTACTCAAACATGGATGTCACAGAACAATACTTGCCTTTTGAAATGGATGCCCCATTTTGCACACTCTTTGGGATTCAGATCTCTAGGAATTGGAGAGTAGGAAGAGGAAGTGGATGGTACCCTTCTTTGTCTAGGCAAGCAAATATATTGCAAATAAGCCCAGGTTTATCTGGACAACTATTCTCTCATGACCATTCCAACCAAGGTTGTTACATAAAACATTTTTATCCATAAATTGCAATTAAGACTTTCAACACTCTTTGGGATCAGAGTCTGCCTTGAATGTGACCAATCCCTAAAATTACTTCATCTTATTGGCTTCATCTTATAGTCTCCTCAGCCCCATCAGAGTGATCCCTGAATGTAGCAAGGTGTAAGCCCTGAGTACTACTGGGTCCCGCCCCACCCCAAACAAAAACACCAAAGAGAAAAGACATAAAGACATTCAACTTTGACATCAAAGAGAAACTTATGGTATGGCCTAGAGTTGGGGATATTGGAAGGAAATGTCTGTTCCTAGGATTCACAGTGATCCAGTTTTGAACATGACAAGCACCGTAAACATTTGTGCATTTTCAAGGGTGTTTCTAGACTATGCAGTGTTTCACAGTGCATGTACCTGTGACTTCAGAGAAGCTAGACTAATTACTGGATCCCACTGAATGATCTCTTCTTTCTGCATTTCCAAAGGTCCCTGGAGTTTCCCTCAAGACTTGAGTGCTCACTCACAAGATCATAGGCAAACAATCTTTGATGCCAACCTGATAGCTATGTCATGACAGAGGATTGTACTGGTCTGTCTTGAGTACATTCAGTATTTCAGGGATGTGACCCAGACTGGTCAATACCACATCTCTTGCCTTCTCTCCAACAGACCCACCTACCTTTTGGAATCGAGTCAGAAAGTTAATCTAGAGGCCTAAACTACAGGTACTACAGATAGGGCATTTGCCTTCCATGTAGGCAATCTGGGTTTGATCCTATGGTTCTCTAAGCTTTACCAGGAATAGTCCCTGAATGCATTGCAGGAGTAAGACCTGAATACCTCCAGATATAGGCAAAAAAGAAAAAAGAACCTTGTCCAGGAAAATTAAAAGACTTTTTTCTCTTTACCTACTGGGATTCTGACGAGTCCCCAAGATTCCCCAACCCCAGTATATTTTGTCCTGGAAACCCAGATGTTTCAACAGTCCTGGGCAGGGGCCATATCTATTGCAAAGGAGAGTCCCACCCCCACCCCAGCCCACATAGTTTGGCACTCATTTTTCTGCTTTAGGAGATAAAACATTTCCACCCCCAGTAGCAATTATGTACATAGTCACGCTTCCAGCAGGCATCATTTAGAGGGTGAAAATCATTCAAGTTCCAATAAGGAAGCAGAACAGGCCCCAGTAGCATAGCTCTGGGCAGAGGAAGCAGGGGAAGCAGGGATGCCCCTTGGTGCAGAGTTTCACAGGCCCATCAAGAAACTGAGCTCAGAGCCCTACAATGAGCTTCAACCCTGAGATAGCTCTAGAATGGTGGGGTTAGCCAGTGTCTAGAGTGAACCCCAGAGAACCATTACTTTCTCAGATGGTCCTTAAACAGGGCAGAAAGCAGACATCCAGAACATTTGCTCTAGGCTTCCTCCTGTAGACTTCCTTTTTGCCTTTAGGCCACAGGTGAACAGAGAAAAGGAGATGAAGAGGGGTAAAGTTCTTAGGTATGTGCAAGTGACTCCAAGTGGACATTGAAGAGCCAAAGTGAACATTTCTTACTTGCTTGCATAGACAAAGGAAAAGGACACCAGAGGTTGCTTGGCTGGCTACATTCTGGTCTGGGAATCAACCCCAGCTCAGTTGGATATTTACTCCACTTTCCTGGCACCTCACTTGTTAGTCTTCCAGGAGGTCACATGGCGGAAAGTACCACAGGCTCCCTTTGGGCAGTGTTATATGGGATGAAATAGGAGCTCTCTGATTCCTCTGTGCAGCCTTATGAGAAGAACTGTGTCTCCATGGTGCCTTGAAGAAGATTCTTTATCCCAATAAAGAGCTGGGGAATATCCTGGGTTTCGTGCCACTTCCAGGGCCCCTCTTATCTAGGAAACGGTTTTGGCTCCTGAAGAGGTGTGTGAATTATAATGCATAGATGGTGAAAGAAAATGCTCTGTAGCTTGACTCTGGTTCCATAAACCCAGCCTGCATTCACCCACACTTCCTCCTCCCAGCATGATCCCTTCTTTCCTCTTTATACCACAGTCTCTGCTCAGTCTGGAAAATAGGAACACCTCCCTACACCCTTTTTCAGCCCTAAACAGCTTTTCACCTTTTCTGTTCCTCGAACTCGGCAGTTTCTTCCCAGTCTGCCTGGAACAACTTGAATCCCCTGACCCACTCCATAGCCATGTCCTTCCCCAGCCCTGCCCTCCATTCTAGCTTCCAGAGAGTTCCAGTAGAGTTCTAGGAAGCATTTATCCATCTTGCTAGCCATGCACTATCTCTGTTCCTATCTCTTAATGTTGGCAGGCCAGAGAAAGTGCCAGGTATCATACTAGAATCAAGAGGCTGAGCTGGCAGGAGGTGGGTCAGTCTCAGTATAGAGAGACAGAAAGTCAGGTGGGTGCCTGAGCCAGTGGGCAGAGGTTTCTGTTGGAGCTGACCTGAGATCAGAATTTCCCAGGGAAGTGGGAAGGAGCCTGAGTAGATACCAGCTCTCCCCTCTGAGAACTTTGAGTGCCCAGCCAGACTACAGACCAGATGGTTGCTTGGAAAGCAGAAACCAAATCCCAAGGCACTTTATTCTCCGGGTTTGGAATTTCATCCTCTTGGTAGTGACACTCCTGGGTTTTTAAAAGTAAAAAGTCACTTCCTCCAGGCTTTCACAAAGAACATCAATTTTTTGGAAGTTAGTGCTGATGGGAAATTATTTTGTTTTTTCCTAACTTTCCCCTGGAACTCTGAATTCACAGCCATGTCCTTCATCTTATTATGTAATTATCTTATTCACCTTAAGTCCAGAAGACCCAATTCTTTTTGTTTGTTTGTTTTTTGTTTTTTTTTTTGGGGGGGGGCACATCTATTGATGCTCAGCAGTTACTCCTACCTATGCGCTCAGAAATCGCTCCTGGCTTGGGGGACCCTATGGGACACCAGGGGATCGAACCATGGGTTCGTCCTAGGTTAGCACGTGCAAGGCAAATGCCTTACTGCTTGAACCACCTCTTTTCCCTCCTCCTTTTATTTTGAAAACCCAATTCTTTCCCAGTCTTAAAGCTCATGTGGGATGAATGGGCAGTGGTGGAGAGTTTCCACTCTCTAGAGTGGCCTTGAAGGAATGAGCAGGAATGTAGAGGAATTGTTATAGACTATGTTATTTCTGTACATATAGGGAGAAATGATTCCATTGCTAGAGTTTATGTTCCGAAACTTAACAAAAAGTACTTATTCTTTCTTTAGTATATACAGTTGTTGAGTTTCTTCCTTCCTTCCTTCCTTTCTTCCATCCTTTCTTTCTATCTTTCCTTTCGTCCTTCCTTCCTTTCTATCTTTCCTTTCTCTTTCTTTCCTTGCTCTTTCCTTTTTCCTCTCTCTTTCTTTCTTCCTTCCTTCCTTCCTTCCTTCCTTCCTTCCTTTCTTTCTTTCTTTCTTTCTTTCTTTCTTTCTTTCTTTCTTTCTTTCTTTCTTTCTTTCTTTCTTTCTTTCTTTCTTTCTTTCTTTCTCTTTGTTCCTTCCTTTCTTTTATTTTCTTTCTTTTCTTGCTACACCAGGTGGTGCTTAAGGATTACTCCTGACTTTGCTCTAAGAAATAATACCTGGCAAGCTTGGGTGACAGATGGGATGCTGGGGATCAAAACCGGGTCATCCTTATGCAAAGCAGACACCTTAACCTCTGTGCCTCAGCTGTGACTCCAGTTATTGACTTTAAATATATGAAACCTATTATAGTATGTTATTTCAATAAAATATTTAAAAGATAGGGCCTTAGCTATGGTACAGTAGATACGTTTCTTGCCTTTAACACAGGGGACCCTGGTTCTATTCCCTTTCAGAAGTGATTTCTGAATACAGAACCAGGAGTAAGCCTAAGCACTGCTGAGTATATCCAAAATCAAGAAGTCAAAAAAGACATGACAAAATTTAACAAAAATAAGGAAAAAATTAAAAAGAAGGGTCAACATAAGGAGAGAGCTTTAATTACTAAATCGATACCATACTTATTTTTGGGTGGCTTTTTCCAGGCAACATCTCTAACTCCCATCACTGAGTTGGCACCTTTGCTGGCTAGTTGAGGTGCTGCTCAAGCAATGTTTGTATTCTACAGACAGAGCATGGCCATAAGAATATCTAGTCACAAAAATTGGAGCCACTGTATATTCTTCCTCTTCCAGACACACAGTGTTTTACATGTCAGCTCATGACTGACATGTCCATGTCAGGCTCATGACCATGGCCTCTGTACATAGATAATAGATGTGAGTGTATTCAGTGGCTCCCATCTCACTACCTTTGCCAGGGCTCTAAGCACCTTGTAGGATGAGGAATGAAGAGGTCAGTTGCTGCCTCCTGGTTTTCTAATCATCTAAGAGATGGAAAATCCACTACTCTCATTGTTGTCTGTAGATAGAGTCAGACACACTTCTGGGTTTAGGGTCAAAGAAGAGAGGAAGAGGGTTAGAGTGAATCTGGAGAACATGCTCCTGTCTTACAGCACTAAATCCAGTTTCCTCCCTCTTCACTTACTGCCAGCATCTGTACCACTTACCTGTTTCTTTTCAGGGCCTCTTCTGCTTCTGCAGAAACCACTATCAAAACCCTGAAGAAATGACTTATTGAAGACCTAGACCTGTGACCTTGGGCCAGTAACTTCATCTCTTTGAGTTAGGTTCTGCATTTAAAGCTCAGAGATAAGGTGCTCTGCAGTGCTTACCATTTTAAAGTCTTATGATTCAGAAGTGCTAGCAGAGGTGAAGGAGCCTGTGATCTGCACCATTGCCTTGTGGAGATGTATCAACATCCATGTTGTACAGATGAGAATCTGGGAATCTCAGAGATGCTGGGGACCTTGCCCAAGGTCACAGAGCTAGAAAGTGATGCCAAGTAATAAAGTACTATTGCTGGGTCCATGTTGATTTTGTTCTTCTAGCCTGATGTGGCTGGTAGGTATATAGTAACTGCTAAATGATTGTTTTTTGAGTGACTGTCTCCAAAGCATTATCAGGAAATAAAAGATTGCCAATTTAGGTATGTCATTCGGACTCTAATATTTCACTTCTAAATAAGCTAAGCATTTTCCCCTGTGTGTTTACATATTAGATGACACTTCTGTGTCTGCTCCCAGTTCATTTGTTGGTGCCATAAATGTTTTCCCCTATCAGTATACACCAGACCATTAAGTCTTCCCTTCTAATCACACCACACATATATTTCCCCTTGCTGCTCTTTTTGCTTTGGGCTCTTTTCTGGGGTATGCATGGTGAAGTGAAAGGCATTGCCATTCCTGATAAATTGCATAATATGCTAAATCCCTGGTTAGACTCTCTCCACACAGGTCCTTCCATAGCTCAGACTTCTCAGACCCCTACTGCCCCACCCAGTGCTCATTTGAGGTGAAAGGCTCATCAAAGACAGCTGGGAGGTTAAAACAGGCAGTATAACCTTAACCAGGCACCCTTGCCAGCAATGAGAGGACAAATCTATATCTTAAATACATGAAGTGTTTATGGGTATGTTTACCTCTAAAGAGTGACTTTAATCTTAGCTAAAGACCCAGTAATTGTTTACTGCATTGTTTACACCGTTCATGGGAAGGTGACCTGTGATGTCAGTGGTGTCCCAGGGTCACTGACTGCTTCATATCAGTAACAGTGCTCGAGATTGAGTGTCACAGGAAATGCTTATTTGTTATTCCAGATAATCCTTATTCCAGTGCCCTCTCTCTCACCTCTAGTTTTGAACAAGGTGAAGCATCTTTTCCTGTCTCTGCTGGGAAAACTGAGGCAGAGACTCACCTATGTTGGTCACTGGTGGAAACATGAGCCTTCTCTCAAGATGACAGATCTGTTATTTTTATTATGTCAGTTGAGTCCCTGTGCATGGTTCTGACCACCCAGTGATGAATCAGAAGTCATGATGGGCTCAGATATTCTGCTGCAGTGAGAGAAGACTCACCCCCATGTTATAGCATCTAGAGAGACGCCTCTGAGGAAGATCTTGTGTTAGTACCTCTCTGTCCATCCCAGCCACAGACGAAAACTATTGCAGAGGGTGAGGATGATGCCAAATTGAATTCTGAAAGGAGGCAGTGATAGTTGGTGAGGAGCATGCCCTAATAGTGCTTCCAAGGTAGGAATTGCATTTCTGATTTCTCCGGCACAATTGTGTCACACCTATAGGTAGTGCATCAGTTAGGGTGCTGCCTCGCTTGCCAGCATAGGAGAACCTACCATCCCTTCAACTTCCTATGTGAGTAGCTTTCCTCTGGAAGCTCCTAGTCCAGCAAAACAAACAGAGACATAAGCTGTAAAGCTATAAAGGCTTTGTAGCTATAAAGTATACATGATGTTCTCATAGTTCCACTTATTCTAAGCAATATTCATGGATTAACCATATTGTTATTCCATTACCCTTCTCAGTGCAATAGAAGACAGTAAGGCATGGGGATGAGCTTCTGCATTGACCGGAGAGACAAGAATGAAGAAGTAAAGGAACATAAAGCATGTCAGAGCCTGAGGAGTTGATTTGAAGAACAGGGACCTTGGAGAAGTGTGGGAGAGTATCCCAGTTTTTGGTCAGGAAGGGGCAAGAAGAAGCTATGGACAGTGGAACAAAGAAGGTTTTTTTCTGATATCTAAGGAGCTGAGTCAGGGAAGGTTTTGGAGAGGGATTCTCTGAAATGCACTAAAACCTGACTTTTAAAGAATATTCCAGAAAATTGAGAGAAGCCTCATAGAACCATCCACCCACTTGTCTCTACCTGGTGGTTGAGAGCTCTTGCCCAAGACATGCTTCCTTTTGTGCTGCAGTACAGAACAGAGTGTGTTTGTTTATTCTTATAGATACAAGATCTGTCTCTGGCACTTGCCTCTACTTCGGGTGGTTCTCTGCAGGCCCAACTTCCCTGCTGAGCTTCCCCTCTGGTCTGATGGCCTCTTCACACCTGTTCAAGCTACAAATTCACATGGTTATTGGTGCATGCTGTCACAAGCCTCTGTTTGCCATGGTTTACTGCGAGAACCCCCAGATGGGATCCTGATCATAACGACTTGGTGCAGGCAGCTTCCTGGTGAGAGCCTGGGCACACTTGCTGTACTCCAGTTTCCAGCAGCAGGTGCATGTCAATGGCAGGTCTGGACTTTCACACCAAAAGAGAAGAAGCAGTAAATCATCCAGGCCTTCCTAAGTGAAGACACACAGCCAGAACTTCCTAGGAAGTTTGCACGAAACCATCTGGGTCTTTGTTACTTCCTGCAGACCTTGGAGTGACACAGCTGGTCCTCAAACATTCTGTCATGCTGTGGGCTCGGGACAAGCTGGGCTGCTGCTGTGGGAGGAGTGGAGGGAGGCTGAGACTGCAGCACCCAGAGAAGGGTGTCTGGCTCAGGGGCTGCAAGAGGCCCAGATGTCCTGACTCCTTAGGAGGCGGCCTTCTGCATGTGCAGCTGTTCCTCTTAGTGTGTGTGGGTGCAGCGTCTGTATGTGATCTCTCCCTTTACTTTACTTTGATAATTGGTCTTAGGGCCAACTAACAGCTGCTAGAGCTGCCGTCATTGGAATAAAATCACCTGCTTCCTGCAGTCTGTAGGCAGAGAAGATCCTTTTTTCTCTTTCTTTTTTTCTGGTTTCTGTGTCACAGAGATGTTCAGAGTATACTCTTGGCCCTGCACTCATTCAGGAATTGCTCCTGGTGGTGCTTGGGGGACCATTCCAGAGATCAAACCCAGGTCAGCTGCTTGCAAGGCACACACTGTACTATCTTTCCAATTGCCTCTCATGTTTTCAGTTGCCTTTCCATGAGCTTCAAACTCATGATTTGTCCTCTCAAGGCTATGTTCTCCCTTATTTTCTGTGGGGTTTTTTGGGGGGAGGGTCACACTCACCAGTGGTCAGGGATTACTTCTGGCTCTATGCTCAGAAATCACTTCTGGCAGACTTGGAGGACTCTATGGAATTCAGGGAATCAAACCTGGATCAGAATCAGGTCTGCTGCATGCAAGGCAAACATCCTTCCCACTGTACTATAACTCCAGCTCTTTTTCTATGTCTTTTTATTCTTCAAGCCCCGAGTCTCTATAGAACATGTATCCCACTTGCTTATCTCTATATCTCTTTGCTTGCTTTTTTATATTCTATTGAATACATATTTTCTCTTATTTTCTTCCCCCCATCTTCGTAAATAAGTTGCTTCGCTAAAAATAATAATAATAATAATAATAATAATAATAAAAAAATTTATATTTTTGATCCAGATAGTACAGGGATTAAGGTATTTGCCTTACTTGCCTGGCAGAGCTTGATTTCTGAACCCAAATAAAGTCATATGAGAATTACCTAAAGTGATCCCTGGACAAAGAGTTAGGAGAAAACCCTGGTCCCCAGACAAACAAATAAATAAGAAAATTAAATGTATCCTAAATGGATTTAGGAATGCTGAGGATGTCCCTTGAGTTGTTTGTGCCTCTACCATGTCATCTCTGTCTTCCTGTGTCAACAACAAGCCCTGGTTAACAGGATTGAATCAAGGGTACCTTGGAGGCTTAAGAAAAAGAGATGGTTTTTGTCCAGAGTGATCATTCAAGATATTCTATACAATGCAGAAAAAGAATCTGTACTCCTATACTCCTATGTTCATTGTAGTGCTGTTTACATTATCCAGAATCTAGAAATAACCCAAGTTCCCAATAACAGATGAGTGCATAAAGAAAATATGGCATATCTGCACAGTTGAATACTATGCAGCTGTGAGAAAAAATAAAGTAATGAAATTTGCTTATACATGGATGGTTATACAGAATATTATGTTGAGTGAAATGAGTCAGTATAAGGATAGACATAGAATGACCCCACTCATTTGTAAATTATATATTAAAAAAGATAGTATTCAACAAAGAGTGGTAAGTATAGTAATGGCAAATTTGGAAATTATCATTCTGGGAAACAAATGGGTGTTGAAAGGAGATAATCTGAGATGCATGGTACCCCTTCAATAACTATATTGCAAATCACAGTGACCAAAAGGATAAAAGGAATAAAGAGAGACAGAGAGAAGAAAAATGTCTACTATAGAGGCAGGTGGGGGGTGCAGAAACTGTGAACATTGGTGGAGGGATATGTGTGCTGGTTAAGGGATGGGTAATGGAACATTGTATGACTGAAACTCAATCCTAAACAGATTTGTATCTGTGCATCTCACAGTGATTTAATAAAAATATTAATTTTTTAAAAATGATAGTAAATAAGACAGATAAGAGAATAAATATAGGGTTCAGAAAGCAAAATGTCTTGTGGACTGAGAGCCTCAAGTGTACTACATGTACTATTTTTATTATTTTGATTCCATAGAACAACATGGTGGGAGAGAACAACATTCTTGAATCATTTGGATAACTATATTAATATCACAGTGATATTAAGTGATATTACAGTGTGATCAATATATCAGACATCTAATATACTGGGAAGAACATCTTTGTTGTGAACTTGCCTGAAGGGATTATTTCTTGGGGGAAAATAGAGATAAGCAGAGATAAGACTCTTCCTTCAATGTTTTTCCACTTCAGCCCTGTTTTTATGGATTTGAGGTCTGTTTAGTTTGCTTTTTATATAAATACCATGGTTACAAGGTTGTTCATACTACAGTATTTTTCCCACAGATAAAGTTGTTCATGATTGAGTTACAAACATATATTGTATAACAAACTTCACCAGTGTGCTTTTTCCACTGTCAACATCAACAATTTCACCTCTCACCCTCCCTGATACCCTCTTCTCTCCCATCTACCCTCTCCTGCCTGCCTCTGAGGCATGAACTTAAGTCTCTGTCTCTGTCTCTGTCTCTGTATGTCTCTGTCTTTCTCTCTTTCTCTCTCCTTCCTTTGCTTTTTTTACATTGTGGTTTATACTACTCCTAATGAAGCATTGCCATGAATGTCCACTCTTTGTGGCAAGCTTCCTACCATGCATTGGTCCTTCTAATCCTCATCTCTAATGTCTCTGGATATCATATCTACACTATATTTTACTTTTCTTATATCCCACAGATGAGTGAAATTATTCTATGTTTTTATCCCTGACTCATTTCAGTCAGCATAATATTCTCCATGTCCATCCATGTATAAGCAAATGTCATGACTTAATTTTTCCTAGTGACTGCATAGTATTCCATTGTGTAAATATATCACAATTTCTTTAACCACTCATTTGTTGTGGGGAATCCAGGTTGCTTCCAGATTCTGGCTACTATAACTATTGCTGCAATGAACATAGGAGTGCAAAGTCTATGTTTTTATCCATTCTGCCTTTCTCTTCATTCCATATATCTTCACTCTTAATTCTTATATTCCTGCAATGTGTGTTCGCCCACAGCATGGTGGAGAGAGCATGGACTTTGCCTGGTGAGAGTGTAGGTGACACAGCAACCCCAAACAAACACTAGCACCAGAGCATCTTAAGGGAAAGAGTGTAGCCTCCACCACCCCACACACACACACTAGGCAGGTACACAGCTAGATAACCAACACCATAATCCAGTGTGGATGCCACCCATCACAGCAGCAGTAAGAAAGGTAAGGTGAGGTGCAGCAGGTCACAGACTAGAATTGGACACACAAACTTTAGCCCAGAGCTATGAGGACCCAGTGGAGGTGTGAGTGAAATGTTTGAGAAAGAACTTTGTGCTTCATCACACTTAGGGGCACACGTCGGGGACCCATGCAGGACCCTACGGAATAAAATAAAGCTCCCTGATAGGCCCTGAGCTCAGAGTACAGATGGATATGGGAGCAACTGCCTCTACCAGGTCTGTTGTGGCATGAAATGATGTCCTTCTGGAAGAATATGAATGGTGACTTTTGACCTTCAAAGCATCATTCATAGACATGAAATCACTGTAGCTTCTGGAGTTGGCAATGTCAAATATGCCCCAAAGAGAATTAACTACCCCATTCAAGGTATCATTCAGAAAATACAGCAGATGCCTTTCAGTAAATTGGTTTTATATTTATGGAAATCTCATTTTCCTTTGTGCTTACTTTATTTCTCTTGACCCTCCTCAACACACACATACACACACACATACACAATGTACATACTTCCTCTACCTTTATGGAATTGAATCTAAGTCTGAAATTATCTTAATAATGTTTTGAATCAAGATAAGATTAAACTTTTTTAAAGAACCTCTGAATATAGGACTACATTGACCAATATTTTACTTTTAAAGCAACATCAAAAGAATAAAATATGAAATAAATGGAAATATAGAAACTTTGGGGAATAGAACAAGAAGTTTGAGAATCTTTCAGGTTCTGTGCATGCCTCTATGAATAATGTAGTGTAGTGAATCATAACTTATGATTTTTATTTTAGTGAATGTTATAAGATTCACAGGGATTTTTTTAGATTCAACTTCAACCTTTATCCTTTTAACTGTTTTGGCCCTCAAGTTTTCTATTTGTGCTTCAGAGTACTCTACTGGAATGAGGAGAGTAAACCTTGTACTTGAGCAGAGTCAGGTAAATGCTCATGTTCAGTACAATTGTTTATTTATAGCAATGGGTGGGAGTGTTTAGAATACCAAGAAATTACAATAAAGAAACATATGACAGGCATATGAAGCTAGAAAAATTTTACTCTTAGGAAAATTTTGTTTGTAATAGAAATTACCAATAATTTTTTTGCTTAAAATAGACAATAATGTCTCTGAGTTAGCAACCTTTGTCTATTTGTCAAATATTTGTGCAGGGAATTTCTCAGATGATATCTCAAAAAAACTGGGTGAGAGGAACCTATCCAGTGCTGAGTAGGGGAGCATGGGCCATAAGACACTGATACATGGATCAGCAGACCTAGAAGGTTTCTTGCTAGGACCCTATTATAGGGTTTTTTTCTGAAGTCACCTCATGATTGATAGTTCAGAATGGCTTCATCTGCAGTGGTGATTGGGGTGGAGTACAGAGGACTGAATAAGGCACTATGCATTGTGTAAATTGGAATGGAATATTTATACATCATGCTTGTATGTCTTTTATATTAAAATGGAATAACAAATAGTCAAAGATGATAGAGTCTGAGAACTGACTTATATAATAAAGTATACCACAGTTGGGAGACAGGGTTGGGGACAATGGTGGAGGAAAGGGGCACTCTGGTAGAGAGTAAAGGGTTATAATGTTGTACTCATTAAACACTAGCAGTAATAGTATTTTAAATCATGGTGCTGACAATTGCATTAAAAATCAATTAAAAACATAGGAACATAAACTATTTTAGAGGCATTTTGTGTTGTTTGCTATGGGTGGGCTTCAGGTCAACAAAACTATTAATTTTGTTATTAAAGACCATGAGTCCTTAATAATCTGTGAACATGTCCTATTTTGCCCTCTTGGTATGACTGAGACCCTCCTTGGGCCTTCCCTCTGCCTTCTTTGTGGTGAGCTTGAATTTCCTGTAACCTTTCCTGTAATCTTGCCAACTCTTGTTGGCAAAGATATTTCCCCAAGTTTGGAAATGTGGAGATGAGTCTAGCTCTTTGTTAGAGAATTCCAGGGAGAGGAGAAATTCTCATGCTTCCTGCTTTAGGGCACCCATTCTCTGTTAGATGAGAAAGTAGATTCAAATGATTTGATGAAGTGGAATAACTGGGAAGAACAACCCATTCAACAGGCAGGAATTAAAGATGTAGAGTGGTTGAGTGGCAGGTCTGAGGTAGCGTCCTGATTAGTATCAGGCCTGGAACACACATAATCAGGTTTTCATCTCAGTTAGTAATGGTTGTGGTCATTACTGGATGCAATTCCGGTGGTCCAGGCTCATAGCACCACATTCTGGGACCTGGCACTAAATTGCTACTCAATTGACTGGGAATCACTGGAAACGGCTCCCAACTCAAGCATAGGACCCTCCCCTAACAACAACAACAACAATAACAAAAAGACATTAAGAGACATTTGATTCTTGCCTTCATTGAGGCACTGTGATTTCCTATTTTATTAATGGTAATTTTGTGCACATGTGTTCCAATACCACACCCACCTCTACTATTGTACCAAAGTCCTCTAAGATGCCCATCCTGTCCAACATCAATTCTGTGGACCAGTTCTTTGGTTCCCTTGCTTTAGGTCATTTCTTGTTCCCTTAGTGTGATCTATATATCCTATATCTGAGAAAGTCATTCTGTAGCTATCTCTCTTCTTTCAACTTGCTTCATTGAGCATAATACCCTCTAGCTCCATTGGCATAGTGGTAAATTGTGTGATTTTTACATATCTCACAGCTGCATAATATTCCTCTGCTAAGGCAGTGATATATAAACTCCATCTTGGCAGCTACCCTCCAAACACAAAAGCACTTGTGGGAAAGGACACATACACACCTTCATTCATTAAAGTACTGCATCTATCTACTGACTTCTGTAATGTCTATTTCCGGGAAATGTTATGTCTCAAATGTTGGTACCCATTCAACACCACTTTTCCCCAGGATGTTTTCATTTTTTTTCACAGTCCTAGGCAGCCTTGACCTTGGGGCCAGAGATATAGTAGTCAGTGTGAGAAGCCTGTGAACCATAATGCATTTCAGACCAAGGCTCCCACTATGCAGGGAGGGATAGGAGATTAGAGGTAGCCTGAAAGGCAGTATGAAGGCAGTGGACTGGCATGGGATTTTTCAGGATGTTTAGGATGCCTCTATTTCTTTTCATCCCTGAAAGACCCCTCCCCAGGGCCTGTTCATTGCCAGAGCTGGGGTGACAGGTCTGTGACAAATGATTAGGGTCTCTTGCCACCTCACTCAGTCCCATCTGCATTTTCTGCTTCACAGAAAAACCCAGTTTCATCCTTCAAAATTCAATGGCCCAGCAGAGAGGGTGGCCAGGCCTCCGGACACTGTTGAAACTTCAGCTGTGCTGACATGGATTCAGGTTAGTGCCCTTTTCTGCTCAGATCTTTCGTGCCACCGGCTCTATTACATCTACTTTTGTGACCTTGCTGATGTAAACACTGTTGGACTCTACTGGTGTGCAGTAGAGTTTGGGTAAAGTTTTCAGCATGTAGAATAAAGGTGCCATCACGGAAGAGGCTGCCTCCAGGAAGCAGATGCAATGGGAGGACTGGGGTGTCCTGGGAATCAGGCTGGCATACAGGGTATGAGGGGCAGGCAAGGACCATCTAGCCAGGATGAATGGGTGATATGTACTGGTACCCAGAACCACCAGTTGGTCAAAGACCATGAGTCAAGGCCAAGGGAGTTCAGAGGTTTAGGTGTATGTCTTATAAACAGTTAAGCTCAAGTTCCTGCAGCATCAGTAGCTGTGGCCCAGGCCCTCCCTGCCTCTGTGCCCTCAGGACCTTACAAAGAACCACCAAGTGGGTTGGCTAAGAATTTCCAGAAGTCTCCCATACCCTCCAAAATACCCATAGTGCAACTCTGGGTGTCAAGATCATTCTGGGATCCAAGAGATAAGGAGCAAGCCTGTGGGTAGGAGTTGAGTTCTCATTGCAGCGGTTCAGGATAAGAGGTAGACAGAGAGGGGAGGAGGTATTGGGAGCCGACCAGAGGATGGGGCTGGGGCTAAACTTGACATCCAGGGGCCAACTATCATTCATATTCTGATATTGATCAGTGATTCAAAGGGCCATGAACCCCTGGTGGTATGGTTGCTTTCAGCTAGAAAAGAAGCTGCCAGTACTATGAGTAGTGGCCATATAAACATAGACAGTGGTGAGCCAGTGCCATGACAGAGAAGATAATTTAATATATGGGAAAAAAGGAAAGAGGGAGAAAAGCAGAATATAGATGGAAGCTGGGTTACCATGAAAAAGATTAAAGAAGAGAGGGTACAGTGGGTAGGAGACTTGCTTTGCACATGACCAACAAGTTGCTCCATCCCCAGCACTATAACAGGTTTCCCAGGCAGTGCCAAGGATGTTTCCTGAACACAGAGCAAGGAATCAGCCCTAAGCACTGTCAGGTATAATCCCCCCAAACCAGAAATAAAAATCAATGGGAGCAGGACAGAAATCCCTGTCAAGTGAACCCATTTCTGAAAACATACAACCAATGCTTTTGTCTTACCTCTGAGCCACCCTTGTGTGGAAGCGCATATCTCAGATGCTCAGTTATTCTGCAGTAAGAAATTAACTCCCAAATCTCCGCCAAAGAGTCACACCCCTCCTTCCCATACTTCCTGTCTCCCTGAGACTGGCAAAGTCCATGCAACCAGGTGACAAGAGTGTCCCCATTTGGGAGTATATTCTTTGATACCAGTGTAGAGAGACAACTGGATCAGGCCTCTGCAGCCAAGATAGTTGAGTCTGTCTTCTATTTGAGTCCAGAAGTGGCCACAACCATGGTTCTGCTCAGGGCATACTTGTGCCTAATGAAAGTATCTGAGAATGGAGATGGACAGCGAGAATTGATGAGCAGCAACAGCTGCTATTACAGTGGAGATTCCGTTCTACAAAGGTTGAAGCTGAGACATAAAGATATGCTTTTGTCCAAGGTTCCTCAGCTGAGATGTACTGAATTTTGATCTCAGGGAACTTCTGATGTATTTACTTAACTGAGCTGTTCGGCAAAGATTAAACACTTCCCGCAGCACCATGAAAACCATGGTCATCTCTGGATCTGTTACAGTAGCCTATGCAGAGGTGTCCTCTTCTGCTCTCAGCCCAGAGTATGGCAGTATATGATTCTAAGCAGACCTATTGGCATGTTTGGCTTGGTCTGTAGTGGGACAGGTAAGCAGGTTTTAAATTTAGTCAAGTGTTGCAAGTTGCATAGTATATTGATGTTTTGTGTCAACTTCTTCAATTATGCATCTTATTTAACTCCTATGCTACCCAATGAGGTTACTTTTGATTCCATCTCTAAACTAACATCAGAAGCTTAAGCTGAAGGTATACTCTTCATCCCAATCCCAATGCTTCGATATCATGAAGACATAATGATTAGCATTTAAAAAAATGAAACCTTGTTCTCCACTTCCTCATTTCTTTTCTGTTTCATGATTTAGGCTGTGGGCATGGGGGGAGGGGGAGGTCCACACCTAGTGGTGCTCAAGGTTTGTATCTAGTTCTGTACTCAGGTCCTCCTGTGCTATCTCTATGGCATCTCCACACCACCTTAATCAATAAATATGATTTCCACTTCTCTCCATAAATGTCTATCCCCATGGGCCTTCATGTCTCTTCCCTCTACATTCTGTCAGGTGTCACTCATGAACATACCTCTCAATATGATCATGAAGTCATTCAACCCAGCTCTGGACCCAGAACCAGATATTTTGAACTCAGAGAGTGAGAAAGGTGGGGAGGGAAGAACTGCCATGCTATGAATCTGGTAGGTTGAGCTTGTCTAAGCAGATTCTTCTGTCTAGAAAGTTCTCTCATTTCCTCTGGCTGCTCCATCTTGGAGCATTGCAATCTCCTCCACAGGAACTGCAGCCTCTCTCTCTCTCTCTCCTTTCATCTATCACAGAAGCATGAGACAAAGCAGAACACAATAGATCCCTGCTGAGAAAGGCAAGTCATATGGCTTCATTATCACACTGGAAGCCAACACTGCCCATGGGACAGTGAGTCCACAGGACCAGAACCTGCCTGCTCTGTTCTTCCCTGCACCGATCTTTACCACCCTCTCAGTGTAAGTGGTGATTGGAGTGCTGCGAAAGAATAAAGCAGGGAGCTCTGTACCAGCACATTCTATATGGAATTATCCTCCCAGTCTCACCCCCTTTGAACTTTTCTTCCAAGCTCTTCTCTCCATGAATTATTTTACTATTCCCAAGAAATGTGTCTCTTAGCTGTCTTCCCCATGATGTGAAAGCAGCTAAGTGAAGACAATGACTATACTTGTTCCATCATGTCCCCATGCCTAAAATACTGTTTGGTATATAGCTAGCACTCACTGCAGAGATTGGAGGAGTAAGTAGACAAATAATTGTGTACTAGGATCAGAATAATAGAGCAGTGGATTAGGCTTATCTTGCATGTAGCCAGCCTGAAGTCAAACCCAGCATTCCATATGGTTCCCCAAATTTGCCACAAATGATTCCTGAGTGCAGAAACAGGGGTAACCCCTGAAAATGGTTGAGTGTGACCCCAAACACACAAACAACAATTTTGCACCAGATTCCATATTCAGTATACTCCTGCCTTATAAACACTACTGTCCCTTCTCCCCAGACAGAAAACAGAAAACTGTTCCATGACATAGAATCATCATCCATTCCTGCCAGTCACCCTGTGGTGTTTAAGGCATCTTGTTGACCTATTTCTGAGTTTGACATGCAGTTAGAGATCATTCAAACCAAGTCAACCTGGAGCACTCTGTAGAACTGCAGCCCAGGCACCCAAGTCTCCTTCCTTGTCTGACCTCTTTACTCACAGTCAAGAGGAAGATACCTGTTTCCAACTCAGTCCCCTCCTGCTTAGCGCCTGCATCCTGCCTTGGATATCAGGAGAAGAAGACAAATGGGACACTAATGAAATTCAGAGAGAAAACTAAATCTGGAGGTGTTGCAAACACAAAGGGGGCGGGGGAAGCGATTTCAAAGGATGTCTCTGAGGTGGGAGAAAGAGTGGAGAGAGCTGGAAGCCAATACCAGTTAGACTGGCATACTGATACTTTGGTGACAGGCATGGAAAGGTGCTCTTCATCATCAGCCATTGCTTTAGGGACTTCATATTGTGTCATTCAACTAGAGGCCATTTTAATGTATTGACTTCATGCATCCTTTTATTCATGCCTTCCCGTCCCAAACAAGATAAGTGGGTTAATTTGTTCATTTATTCCAAGAACATGTGTTGTAAAGTTAAGACTAAAGGAAAAGGAGGAAGGAAGAAAGATGATCAGGAGCATCAGAGAAGATATTCCTGGAAAAGAAATTGCAATCCACCATCCAGATTCTGGAGCTCAAGTTACTGTCCACTATAGGTATTAGTGACTCAGAACTTAAGTGGACATGCCTTGACAGAACTGCCCATCCTGACTAGTTATGGAAACTGGAATTGAAACAAATAGTTTCTCAGGGCTGAAAGGAAGTAATAGTGCTCAATGAAGATACTCCTTCTTAGGGAGATGATAAGTAAGATTAAGAACGTGTCATCACCTATGCTGTCAATTATGTTAGCTAAGTGAGGATAAATGAACATTTATTGAACTCTTACAATGGGTTAATATCTGTGCTAATTGCATATTTTATCCTCATTATGAAAAAACCCTCCAAGCTTTGCTCAAGAGCATTTTTTATCAGTAAAACTGAGCCATAGAGCAGTGGGTTGCTCAGGAATATCTTGATCTGAGCACTTGGTGAGCTGGGCTTTGAACCTATCTGGGGGATATTGTTGGGAGATGCAGTGTGGTTCTAGTAGGTACATGTTTTCATGGAGGATATTCAGCCACAGGATGCCTATTCCCTGGCAACCCACCACCCATACTGGTTCTATCACTTCCTTCTCTGACCATTTGCTTGTTCTCTAAGGCTTCTTTCTTCCCCATCTTTGCATCTTTGGTTTTCACTCAGAACTGCACCCGAGTGCCCTTCCCCCATTCAGATATTCCATTCTTACCTTTCAGCATAGAGTAACCTCCTTAGCAACCCTTTCACACCAAGGGAAAACAGGATGGTGTTGGCAAGAAAAATAAAGAGGCGATTGACTGATGATAGAATATAAGTGGTGCCATAGATTGACTCAAAATGACACATATTGACCCAATTGCCACAGATTAACCCAAAGCTTCCTTGTTTCTTCAAAGAAGGAACCCCTGGAGGGAAGCACTCTGGGTTCTGCCTTTTATCCTTGAAGAAGCCGAAATAGGAGCCATAGGAAGCAACTGGAGGATTCTGTTCTTACCAAGGATCCTGGGGTCAGGGCCAACAATAACTCGGCCATTCTGTCATGTGTTTGTCTTTAACCATCTTTCATGTGATCTCTGTTTATCTTTCTCCAACCTCAGATGGAGCTTCTCCAAGCTTTGGGTGCCCAGAATTGCTAGAGAGCCATTCACAAGCTGGAGTTTTTGGTTTATTTTTCAATAGGAAGGTCACTTTCATTATCTTTAGTGTAGTCAATGAACAGATCCTCATCATTGTGAAAGTTGTCTCCTGTTGCTAATGACAGCATGACCTGCCAATCTCTGTGGGTGGTAAGTTTAGTCAAAGCAGCCAAGGTCAGGCCCAAGAGGCCAATAAACAAGACCAACTGACTTCATTGCCTTGATATAATCTACTAGGTGATGGCTGTATTTAGATATCTTTCACCCCCACTGCTTGGTGCTCGCCCTTTTAGTCAATAAAAGAAAAGAAAAAGAAAAGAGTGAACCTCTTGGAGCACAGAAGTCTTTACCTCTTGAGATTCTAAGCATGGCAGAAAAGCCGAGTGTGCAAAAAAATCGCTCCTAGGGGCGAGAAGAGACATTTGTTGAAGTACCTATCTATGTCAGCCTCTGAGCTGGGCATTTCACAGTTCATTTAACTCTCACTACCACCAGTGAGGTAAGCACTGTGATTTTGATTCACAGATGGGGCTGCAGAGTCTGGGAGAGGGTCAGTGACTTTCAGTCACACAGCTGGGAAGTGGGGGAGACTGGAATTTAAGTCAAGGTTATTTGCGATTAAGCCCAACTTCTTCCTCCAAGGCTGATTATAATATAATAGCAAAAACAGCAGCAGGCGGAACAACCATTTGTGGTGTGCTTGTTCCACGCCTGATTTGTATTAGCTCATTTAATTCTTACAACAAGCCTGTAAGGTTATATCCAGTTTATACTCAAGGAGATCAAAATCTAGAGAAATGTTATTGGAATCAAACTCTTCCAAAACTAGATACTCCAAAGGTAAGCCCTAGCCATCTGTTACCATTTGCAGCCCTGGCAAAAAAGAAACTCGTCATGGCCCTAAGCAATAGTACAGTGGGTAGGGCATTTGCCTTGCATTTGATCCCCGGCATCCCTAGTCTCCCTATACTGCCAGCAATAATTCTTGAGTGAAGAGACAGGAGTAATCTCTCATCATCGCTGCCTCTCCCCCTCACCCCCCAAAAAGTTGAAAGTTAGCACAGGCTGAACTCATAACCTGTGCTTGGTAATATTTGGTTTTTGGTAATAACCTTTACCATGTTCTTGGCCCTCAACCATGAGAAATATTGCATAGAGCAGAGATCTCTGGTTCTGCAGTCTTATGTCAGAGGGAAATCATGGGAGAAGGAATTCTAGAAGGATGAACTCTGTGCTGAGAAAGGTGTCCTTAGTTATTGTCATCCTTGGACAAACACTGTATAGTGGTCACACACTCTGAATGGCACAGTCCACTACAGCCTCAGGCTTTCTGGGAATATAGATAAGGATATTATTTTCTCTGGGCTCTGTTGACCCACACATTTTAAGTAACATATGACTCTGACACTTCTAAGCAGTGAATCTGAGCTAGAGATATCTGAGTCAAGCTTACTAATTATCGACTCTGGATAATTTCCTTAAACACTCTATGCTTCAGTTTAAAAAGAACACCACACTTCTCTGAGTCAGTGCAAGGATTAAAATTCAAGTTAAAGGGACAGAGAGGTAAGACAGCATGTAGAGTACTTGCTTTGTACAAGGCCACATGGATTTGAGTCCATCACCACATATACTTTTCTAATTCCTGCCAGGAGTAAGCACTGAGCACTACAGGATGTTACCCCCACACCAAAAAAATAAAATAAAAAATATCGTCAATTGTTTAAAATCCAGGTTATACTGCACAAGTATCCAATGGATGCAATCATTTACATTGCAGAATATAAGTTTATAAAATAAACTGACTTTATAAATGAGTCCATTTGCAGATAAGGAAACTGAGGCACAGGGATAAGCTACCAGTTGCCTCAAGTCATACTGTGCTTAAATTTTCTGAATTTTAATACTGTGGCTTATTCTGATTCTGTGTCCTGTATTCAGAAGTACTTATGAAGTCCATGCATGAGTCTCATTTTTGACTATTTCTATGTGTTACCTAATACCCACATTTATTACTTTATAGCCTGTTTATCGTAGATATTTCTGCTTCTCTTCCCTTTCTACTCAGGTACAGAACACCTTTATTTGCCTTTCTGAACCTGGTCTTTCCCATACCTGCAGTATTCATAGATGTGATTCTTCTTTCTGTTGTTTCTGCTATTTATTGTTCATGAGGATTTATTTTGTCATGTGCTCTGTGGATACATGCTTGTGCAAAGGCTGTGAGGTCTCTTGAGGCCTAGACTGAAAATTCATGGCTCAGACAAAATTTACATTCACTCTGCCAGATGCCCCAGGGATTCGCAAACCTGGTGTCACCCTGAAGTTAAATGTTTACTTTGGACTCTGGTCATTTACTGACTCTGGCAAAGCACAGATTCCAGTTCTGGGCCCACAGGGATTGAGAGGTTTTATGTGACCTGGAATTCACAGATAAGCCTGTGGCCAAGGTTGCTTTCTTTTACCATGTCTCCTCAAGTGCTGTCCCTGGGGTGGAAATTGTTTTTCTGTCTTATTTTTTTCTTGAACCAGGCCTCTTTCTTTATTGAGCCCTTACCATGAGAGGAGGTTCTGATCTAACTTCTGCCTCCTAAAGGACTTGATCATTGATTTTCTCATCATCCCTTGAAAAACAAAAAGTAATGACCCCCTGTGAAGATGGGCAGACTTCACCAACTTAGCAGAGGAATATCTATAGATGCATGCTGTGGGCAAGTTGACTTTTAGGGATATGTTTTGCTTTCTTTCTGTCTCATCTTGAATTTAGATTTATGTGTCTTTGTTTTAAAATGTTTTTGGAAATGAGACCTGGACAGTTACTACAACAGGTTTGCCTTGCATGCGGCCATTTCAGGTTTGATCCCAGCACCCCATTTTGGCCCTGCCTGGAATGATCCTTGAGTGCAGAGCCAGAAGAAAACCTTGAGTATAGGTTGGTATGGTGGCCCAAAAGCCAAAAATTATTTGTTTTTGGTGCAATCCAGTGCTATTTCATGCCCTGCATTTGAGGAATTCTTTAGGCCATGGAGTGGTCAACTTGCTATAGATAGTAGAGTTGATGCCAGCAAGTGCTTGAAGAGCTTCAACAGGGGACCTCAGAAGGGTTCCCTAATATCACCAGTGAGTATCTTATTTGACCTTGGTACCAAGTGGCATAGGACACTGTCAGGGTTAGGAGAAAGGATGTTTATATGCCAGAGACCCGTTTTTGTCTCCATTGCTCCTCTGAGCTGGATTTCTGCCGTACAGGGCCTTCACCAGCCATAGCGTCTATGGAGTTGCCAAAGGATAGCTTAAGTTTCATAGAAGATGCCCAGAAAACACCTGTTCTTCAGATGCACTTGCACAACCTTGCCTGAATCCAGTTGTCCCTGACACAGTCCTCACCAAAGCATCAGGGACTGCAGAGAAACAATAGTCAATAGGCTCATTAGTTGGGGACTTTTTTCCACACACACATCTCCTACTGTTCCTTTCAGATACACAATTTATATTCAAACTGTTTTGAAGACATTCATATGAGGGATGAGGAGACATCTAGGTGCATTTAAAGCTTTGGCAGGTTTCAAATTCATCTGTGCACTTCCAGCAAATGCTATGCCTGGAAAGCTTGGGTTTCAGAGAGGGGAAAGCAGTCATTCTTACTGGGAGCAAGGACCTCCTAGGGGCATGGACAGTGTCCGTGGTGTGTATTATTGCTTTGACATAACAAGACTGAGCTAAGAAAGGAAGTTGTCCCAGCCTGAGCTGGGATCTGAGCTCTATATGGAGAGTGTTTCAAGTATGTGGAAAATGCGGAGATTGTTTCAAGTATGTGGATCCAGAAGTAAGTCTGGAAGCAGTGAGTACAGATCGCCAGGCCCTCAGAGTGACCCTGAACCCTCCATTTGTAAGGAAATGTCCAGCTGATTTTCCTTTCCAGTTCTTCTTGCTCTGTATCTCAGCTTGACTTCTGAAGAGACAAGCCAGCAGAGTTTTGGTGTCATTGACAGGGGCCTCAGCAAAGATACTCTCCTCCCCTGGGGCCAACATTGATTCTTGGGGTTCAGAAAGTGAGCAAAAAGATTACTGAAGACGGTAGTTTATTGCTCTCCAAAGAGCCACAATTCATCAATAGATATGTACTACATCTGCAGTATGAAAATTTCATAGGAAGGGAGCAGGATTGCAGGAAAATATCTATAAGAAAGTCTTGTTAGGGGAGTAGAGGTGGAGTGGTTAATAATGTAAATAAATAAATAAAGCTAGAAACCCACAGAATAGCGCTCTGAGCAGTAGTTTTGGAGTCAGGTATAGTTGTGTTCAACACAAACTCATTTAGTACCTGTCTAACCTGGGACAAATTTATACCTCTCTCCTGCCCTCCCCCCTCTCTTCTTTCTCCTTTTCTCTTCTCTCTCTCCATATATATATATATATATATATATATATATATATATATACACACACACACAAACACACATATATATGCCTCATTGTCCATACCTTTAAAATGGGATAATAATAGAACCTCTCTTGGGGCCTGAGTGGTGGCGCAAGTGGTAGGGGGCTTGCCTTGCACGCCCTAATCTAGGGCAGACCACAGTTCAATCCCCTAGTGTCCCAAATGATTTCCCAAACCAGGAACAATTTCTGAGTGCATAGTCAGAAGTAACTCCTGAGCATCACTGGGTGTGGCCCAAAACAAAAACAAACAAAAAATAGAACCTCTTTCACAAAAACTTTCTGAGAATAATAAGGCCACACATGTAAATCTCCTGGCATTTAGATTTACAGTGAGCAATAAATGCATTTCTTGAGCCTGCTGGCCTAACACACATGTACTCTGGAGAGGGTCTCTTGGTGATGGCCTTGAATAGGTCACAGGAAGTTTCTCTTCATGGCCTCCCAGAAACATACCATTTACCAATAGTTCTTCAAATTAGCTGAGAGGGATCAGTTGACTTATTTGAGTTTATCAAAGGCTTCAGCTTCTGTTTTTTTACTTCAGAGATAAGGTTAAGTGGTCTGCCTGTTTGGAATGATTTCTATTGGGGAAGCTGAGATATCCAAGTGCAGGTGAAGCTTATTAGTCATTGTCTTGTGATGGGCAGAAGCATGAAATTTGGAGGTGGGTTACAAATTAACTTGAGACCTTCACCAGCAACTCTCATATTCTACCAGGGGTCTCAAATTCATGGCCCGTGGGCCGTTTGCGGCCCTCCATACAACATTTTGTGGCCCTGCCCTAGAGGAATCTTTTTTTGTTTTGTTTTATTTTAGTTGTTTGGGTCACTCCCCACAATGTTCAAGGCTTACTACTGACTTTGCACTCAAGGATCACTCCGACTTTGCCTCCTGCGGGCCCCCAGGTAAATTGAGTTTGAGACCAGCCCTCTAGAGCCCCCTGGAGAGAGGAGACTGTAAGTCCAGACCAGGCCCAGCTGGGCTTTGTATGATAGTAGGACTTTCCCAGTTGTAGGACAAAGAAGGGCAGAAAGTGTTGAGAAAGTGGGTTTGCTGATTCTTCTTTGTTATCCATCAAATTTCAGGCTTTCATCAGTGACCCTATTGATGACTCAGTGGGGTTACATATATCAGAATGATCTGAGTAATGCCTTACACTTAGCAAACACTTAGGACCTGTCTTTCATGATCAGTTCATTTTCACTTGCCAGTCATTATAACTAATAATATGATTTAGTAATTTGTTATGTTCATTCTCTCACCCCACCCCCATATGGACTCAGCTGTTATTTTCTCCAGCATCATTAGAAGCATCCCCACTTACAGATTTGAAATAAGAGAAGTTAAGGGCCACATAAAGGGCTCCCTTGCAGTAGCAGGGCGCATGTAGCCCCCTGCTTGCCTCCACATGGTCACCTGGCCATATGGTCATGGGTCTTGGCCAGAGGTGGCTCCTCTCTTCTTAAGGGCAGCACCTGGTCGCAGAGGGAGGGGGACCCTTTCTTGATGGTAGTAGGCACTGTCTTCTTACTGTACCTCACAACCTCCTTCCAACTCCACCAAAGTCCTGCCCAGGTCCTGCCTCCTCACTTAATGGTGAAGCCTGAATGTCTGAACTGTGAGAATCCCCACACCTGCCTGACACTGCTTCTTCTCCCAAGGTCTGTAACCTGCAGTATTGAACAGTGTCACAGGAGGCTTATCTTTTCTCATTACATGTGGGGGCACGAGCAGTTGCATGCAGGAGCCAGAGAAAAACCTGCTATTCCCTCAGCCCTTTAGTACCCACAGTTCCCCATTTCACCCTTCGACCTCCCCCACACACACAAACACACTTACACACATACTCATATGTACACATACTCATACTTGCGTATACATTTATATACATGCACATTCATGCATGCCCACATATACTCACATAATCATAGATGCATATGTACATATACACTCAGACAAGCTTATATACATAAGCACACACGCTGCAGGTGTCTTGCATCTCAGCAACTCTAGTGGGGATAATTCCTTCATGAGAGGAAAGTGGGTGAAACATGAAGTAGCCAGGCAGAATATGAAATAAATGATGACCACACACAAATATTATATATGGGGACCCACGTCTTTTGTCATAGACGTGAGATGCTTGCAGCATGTGTAGGTTTAACAATTTTGTCAGATTCCTACAGTTATGGAGTGTAAAGTTGCCTAATTCTCCAAAGCAAGTTTTCATATTAGCTCACTAAAATGTTAACATGCAGAATTTGGAAGAGGTTCAGAAGTAGAGCAAGAAACATAAGGAGTTTCTTCTGAGAGATAAAGAAGGGCAACCTTTTTTATAAGGCTTCTTTATAAACAAGAGCCTCAGGACAATGTTCCTGGAGCCACCATAAGTTTGTGATCAATGCTCAGGAATGTTCCTTTGGCTCTCTGAAGAAGACTAAAGCTTTCTGTGTACTGTAGACAACAGCCTTGTCTAATTCCTTTTCTCAGAAGCGTTTCTATAAACACCAAGGAGCTCAAAGTTCAACTCTTGATTCCTGCCTTCCAAGCAGTTTCCCCTCGAGCAGTATCCTTCCTCACCTGTGCCTCTGTTCCTGCTTGTAAAGCTGCCAGGCCATTAGCTGTGGCAGGGCAATGGCAGTTAGGATCACAGAAGTACTGTCAGGCTTTGGCACAATGCCTGGCCCGGTGTTAGCACCAGCGGTCGGAGCGAGCGTGATATTATTAGCAGCGGTGGTAGTATCTGCAATCCGAGAACTTCCTGGCTCCCAGCCTCTGCAGATGTTCTTCTCTGCAAGTGGGAAGGCCTTTGGACACTCTCAATCTGTCAAAACTGTCATGGTTCTCCCTGAACCCCCAAAGGTGAGCTGGGTTGCAGTGGGCTCTGAATGTGGCCAGATGCTCAACTCTGACTGGCACCAAGGTGGAAGCCAAGAGGCCTTCTGGACTTTTCAAGACATGGCACCATTCTCTGAGCACAAAAAGGGCACTTCTAGGAACCCTGCTAGAAATTCTCCAAGGAAAGAGTTTGTGTACTAGGCAGTCCCCAGTAGATGTTTGTGGCATGAATCCGCCACTGGCACAAATCCCATATAGTATTAAGAAGCTCACATTTGGTGCATGTAGGTATTGGAGGAAAAAAAGTGAAAATTGGCGGTGGTGGCATATGGAAACTAGTGTCACATCCATGATGTTTGCAGCTGGCAGCCCCAGATAGGATCAGAACTTCATCATATAGCTGTTAGTAGTGACCTATCCACACAGCCTTCTTCTTGAGGTAAATGGAAACCCAGCCTTCCTATCTCTTTCCAACTGGCATACCTCTCCTGCCCTGCAGACACTGCACACTTCTGCAATTCCAGGTCTTTCTCTAGTAAGGGCAGGAATACCTACTTGTCTTTTTACTACCTCAAACCCCTTCTCCTGTGATTTTCCCCTCCCACACATATAGACAGGGCAAAAAGATTTGGCATCCAACAGGGCATTTCCAGAAAATATTCAGCATTTCCCTAAGACTCCCAGTTCTCTGAGCCTCCAAGTAAGCTGGTGCCCAGATCCCAGTTCCTGAACTTGGTGGGCTGGGGCTCCAGAGTTTCTATCTTCATTATCCCCCCTGAGCCTTGCACTTGGCCACCCACTCCTAGCATAAGACTGGTAGGAGCTGCATGGGCACTGTTGTCTGCCTCCTCCTTCCTGGTAATGATGGAATATCCTTTTCCTCAGACAGAACAAGCAATGCAAGGAAACCCCACTGGAGAATTAAAACAGTTTAGATATTGCCATCATCAACTGTAATTAGTCCAGATGGCCTTTAAAAAATGAATGATGGAGAAAACCAAGGCACCTTCACACTGTGAAATAGAACTTTGCAATAGTAAGAGGTGAGCTGTGAAGGCCTGCACTTCCTGCATGTATATTCAATGAGAAGGGCTGTGAAAAGAAAAATTCAACCCCAGGTTACATATGTTTACAATCCAGATCAACAGAATTTCCTCTTGTTTTTTCTGCTGCTGCTGCCACTACTGCTGCTGCTGCTGCTGCTGCTGTTGTTGGTTGGGACTGCATCCAACTATGCTCAGGGCTAACTTTTAACTCTGCTCAGAGATTATTCCTAGCAGAGCTGGTATGGGGGAACCTGTGCCGTGCTGGAGATTTCACTCAGGTCTACAATATGCTAGGCAAGTCCCATACCTACTGTATTATTTCTCCAGCCCAACAACATTGTTTAAATGGCAGCAACTTCAAAGTTGAACTCAGATTAGAGATGGCAGAATTTACAGGTGAGACAGAGGGTAGAAGGAGAGAGGATAGTAGGAGGGAAGTAGAAGAGGGCTTATCTACACAGAAACTGTTCCCAGTGTCAATGATGATGGGGGACACACAAAACTATACAGGCCATAAAATCTGATAGAACTTAACACATATGAATATAAGCAAACTTGGAACATCTGGCTTAAATTGGATATGTCAGTATCTTGCTTGTGATCATGTATTGTACCTTTGTAAAGTGTTGCTAGTACAGAAAATGGGCAAAGTATAGAGAATATCTCTTTGTATGGCCTTATAATTGCATGTGACTTGACAATGATCTTAATAAGAATTTTCATTTTAAAAATATACTAAAAACAACTCCTTAATATGATTGGCACAATTGGATGTTTTAGTGTGTCCTTAGTTTCTTACCTAAGAAGTAACCAATATTTGGAATTGGTTTCATCTTTCATTCCCCAAACAGGGTCTTCATGCAAGAGGAGTAACTGACAAAATCATCTACTCTGTATTCAAGTGGTAAATACACTGCACATCAGGGTTTCATTTAACTGTAGAGTACAATTTGAGAAACAGGTTCTTAGGCAGGTTTATAGTTGTGTGAACGTCACAGAGTCTAATTACACAAACCTCAATGGTCTGACGTACCATAGTCTTTAAGCTGTATTGTTTAACTTATTCGGACCCCCGTCTTTGAGAATTACTTTATTGAGTTCACATTGCTGTATTTTGGTGGAATTTACCCATTGAGAATAAGGCATTATGTGACCAAAGCAGAGTTTATTGGTTCATCCTTACCCATGGCCTTAGTCATGCCAAGTCTTCTGATATGAACATCATTGTGCTGTGTGTAGAGTTGACTCAGGTAACACCTACGAGCACAGGAAATGACTGTATTATAGTCAAAGTATAGACTCTGTCTTATACTCTGTTTCTTGTATGTCTTCCCAAGTTGAATAAGTACATGTTCCTTTCATTGGTGATCAGAATATTTGGGCTCTGTATCTTCAGCATGTAGTAATTTCAAACTTTTTCCTTATTGCCAGCTGTAAGCATGTGAAATAGTGTCCTGTTTAATTTCCTCTGGTGTTTCTTCAGTGAATCATGGTTTTCTGTGCCCACTTCCTCTCTCTCTACCCAATCTGGAGTGCTTTTACTTCCTCTCTCTTCACCCAATCTGGAGTGCTTTTTTATAAGCTCTCAGAAATATGTCTAGTACACAATAGAAAGCTCAAGCTTTGTTGGATGCATTAAATAATGGTGATATGACATGCTCTTGCTTAAGATTCAGGAGGTTTTCTTTTATTTTTCTCACTTTCCGTTTTAAAATTTAATTTGTTACTTAATCTTGGGCTTTCTAAAACCAACATCTCTGGTAAGATCTAACTCACTAGTTCTTCCATATTGCATGGACATGTTTTTTTACTGGTTTTTTCCTGTGTTTATAGATATGCATTTTTTCTAGAATAAAAAATTTTATCACCTCAATACAAAATACAACCATTTCAATCACTCTAGTTTTCTCCCTAAGTCCCCAACAGTCAGTAGCCACAAATGTATTTTCTCTTCAGATTTTTATATTTTGGATAATGACCATAAGTTCATGACTTTTACAACAAGATATTTTCACTTAACAAAGTGTTCTTGGGGTTCATCCAGAGGCAGCAAGCACCAGTTTCTCTCTTCATTTTCATTACAATATCTATTAAGGAATATATACCACATTTGGTTTAATTGTTGTTCATCTATCAATAGACTTGTTTTATATTTATATATATATGAAATATGTAAAACATATTTATGTATATATACACTCTGAACAACTACAGACAAGGTTTTTTATAGACATACATTTTCATTTCTCTGATGAGACATAACTGAGTGTGATGACACTTCTGCCTCTTGATGAAGATCTGTTTTCTGATGGCTGTAGTATTTTCCCTTGTTACCCATTGTATACAACAGTTACAGAAACTCCTCACACTTGCCAACACTTACTGTTGCCTATATTTTGGTCTATAACTAAATGGTGAACTTTGGAGTCTGGCTTAGAATCCCGATTTATCTCTTGACTAGCAATACAATTAAAATATATTTTTTCTTCACCTTTCTTCCTCTGGGAAATGAATTAAAATATCTGTTTTTTAGGACACTAAGGAAAGCTTAAATACATGGATATAGAAGCTTTTGAATTTGGATGTATTGACTCTCTTTGGAAGCCAGTGTAGGGACAACTTCTTTGTGGGCCCCATTCATCCTTATTCTTTCTGCCTAGGATGCCCTGAAATCACAAATCTCAAATCACAAATCTCTGTCAGTACTTACTCTTAGTTGACAGAGAGATAAGCTCAAATGGAAAAGCTCAATCATTCACAGAACTCATGGAAGATGCCTGAACATTCCTCAGATGTCTGACTCCAAGAAATTCCCAAAACCAATGCTCTACCCCAGAAGGCATGTCCCCCGGGAGCAGGTTTCTCAAACTCAATTTACCTGCGGGCCACAGGAGGCAAAGTCGGGGTGGTCCTTGAGTGAAAAGTCAGTAGTAAGCCTTGAACATTGGGGGGTGTGACCCAAACAACAAAAACAAAACAAAGAAAGATTCTTCTAGGGCAGGGCCACAAAATGTTGTACGGAGGGCCGTTTTGGGCCCGCAGGCCGCAAGTTTGAGACCCCCGCCCTGGAGCAATCTTCAATTTGGGTCTAAATCCCTGGAGTTTATTTTAAAAGGATTTTTTTTCTCCTCTCATTTGGCAGGAGTCCCATGTGCCATACTTTTGGCAACAATTTTAATCTGTACATCCATCATTGAATAGGGGGCAAAGATGATAGCTTGCTGATTGCTGCTACTGCTGTTAATTTGTTGATGACTTTTGGAGGGAAGTGTCCTGCTGCACATGGAAGAGTGAACATGGGAGTTCAGGAAACTCAGAGAGGACAGGGGAAAATCCCTCTCAGGGGAAGAGCTGTCAGTCAGTGATTTATGAAATGAAGTGTCTGTACATACCAGTGACTATAAGAGCCTAAATTTTCATCTTCACTACATACCATGTCCATGATTCCCCCATCTTTTGGTGAACCATAAGTCAAATTCAATGTCAGTTCTGAATCTTCTTCAACAGCATTTCTAGTCTCTCCAATGCATCTATACCTTTTCCTATCGCAAATACAACTTCCTTGCTGTCTCTCTGACTCACTGACAAAGGCCTTGGCTCATGTGAGGATCTTTTTTTTCAGCTGACAATTCCATCTAATAAAGAATTTTGGGACACTGCCATTTTAAAGTCCTACCATGGTTTTCTTGCCTTTATCTTAAGGACAATGTCCCACTGGAAGCACTGCCCTACCTTGTCTTTGACTTGATATTATTCATTTACTTTCACTTCTATTGTTACCCTGGCTCTAGCCCTAGTTCATACATTTGTCTGCCTCTCTTCCCTTTATCCTCTTAGGCCAGGATTTTCTTACTTTCTGCATGATATTTAACATCTAAAAGAGCGTCTGACTCATGGTCAGTGCCCTAGAAATATTTCCTGCACCATCATTTGAGTCATCTTCGCAGTGTCTAAAATTCTGCTCTATCTTCATTTCTCTTTGTCTCTCACCACAGTAAGGTACACAGAGTCCTTATTAATCCTACTTTACTGATAGAAAACTCAAGATCCAGATAATTAATGATGGTCCTGACTCTTAGACAGTGGTGAAATGTGGCAGGAGGCTACTCATATATAGGTCTTCTAGAAGATACATTTCTCGACCCCTATCAACAAGGAAAAGACCTAGATTCCCAAGGTACAATTGATTTCTGAATCAGCAGCAGCAAAATTGCTGATTTAAATGCAAAGTTTTTCCACCCTCAAGACTTTAAACTAGCAGTAGCCAGGCTCAAACTTGCTAGCCACATCTTCCAGACATCATCAGAGTCTCTATGTCCCAGGATCTTGTTTCTGGAATGAACCTCTGTCCTTGAGCTTGTATAATGTTTGGAAGCTTAATAGAAGTTATATTGTTTGGTAGGGATGCTCATTCCTACAGAACATTAGCATCAAGGCCTTTTTCATTTTATTAGAAATCTATCTAGGAAGCAATAGTAACTATACCTTCAGACTCCTTTATATCATAATTGAGGAGACCAAATCTGACAGTATCATTTTGGTTTACCCAGGGCAATACAGCAACCAGAGGATGAGTCATGTTTCAACCCCTCTATAGAAGTATTTTCAATAAGATCCCACTGTGAACAGAAACTCTTATAGAGGCTCTTCTTTTGCCTGGAGCTACAGCTTTATCCACTCCTGCTCCTGCCTCTATTTGATTTTGAAACATTCTGTCATGCATAATCAGTTTAGAACAGCCCAGGTGTAGCTGATCCAGGGAGTAAGAGGACAAAAGTAGAAGTGAACCTGGGATATTGCCAGGCACCAGAGGGCAAAACATAGTTCCTCAAAATGGAGGCAACTGGAAAGTCCTCAGAATTCTGATAGAGAACCTCAGATGACTTATGTCCTTTCCAGATTTGTTTTGTGCTAAGTCTCCATGGTGCCTCCAGCAGAGAGGTGACTAGTGTCATGCTCTGGAGGGGACAGGACTGCTTGGGGAGACTTCTATCTGCCAACTTTTATAACTGGAACGTCAGCTGGCATCACAAGACCCAGGTCGATTCCAGCAGCTGCAGTTGTGTAGTCGTGACCTTTGAAAAATAGGGGTTGGAGAGGTGGCAATATCTGTGTTACTTAGTCTCTATAGGCTGGTATAGGCTGCTTTTTTCTTGGCATTTTCCCATCCAGATCCTAATTATCCTCCAGGCTGTGGCTTCTCCAACCTCCAGGAATTACTTGCAGTGCCTGCAAGGTACAAACACAAAGAGTAGAACGTAGCTAGTCTGGGTCAAGACCCATAACATGCATGTTCATGGCCAAATCTTGGTTCCTCAGAGGCCACATGATGCTCCCAACAAGGACCTGCAGCACAGGGTGATGGTGTTCTCTTTGGGGTACAAGGAGATTTCCCCATGGCAGCACCGCCTCCAGCAAGGTGGAAGGCCACCTACCCATCCAGCTCTGTCTCCTGCATGGCCCTCAGCACATGCCAGTACTTGAAGATGAGATTCACAGCACTCATACTCTCCTTGCTCTGCCGGGCACAGGGCCATGTGCTTCCTTCCAACCTCTTCCTCCTCCCTCCAACCACATTGTTCTGCCTTGCAAGGTCACCATGAAAAGAAAATATATACATACACATATAAAACATTTTACTTTGTAACATTTAAACTGTTCAGAGTTTGTCATAAAACTTTGTATAATGAGCTAACAAATACTACAAATAGGATGGCTTAAATCATAGACTTGTTTTGTTTTCCCACATTTATGAAGGTATGAATGCCAAAATCAAGGTGCCAATGGGTTTTGTTTTGTTTCGTTTTTTTTACAGCCCCTTTTTTAGAGATGTTACTTTCTCACTCTTCTCTAATCTACCATCTTTAATCCCTATCTGTGCTTTGTCCTTATCTTTCTTTAGTTTGATTTTTGGAATCTGGGGCAATTGGTCACTCAGATATAACTTCTGGTTGGTCTCATTGGATGCCATATGGTACTGGGGAATAAATCCAGGCCAGATGTATGCAAGGCAAGTGCCTTAATCCTATCCTATTTCTCGTGCTCAGGTCCTGATATTTTCTTAAAAGAACACCAGGAATATAGGACTTGGGTCTGCGTGCATGATCTCATTTATCTCAACTACATCTTTAAAGAACCTCTCTCCAAGTACAGACCATTGTGAAATAATTGATGGAGAATGGCTAGAGTTTCAACATAGGGATTTAGGAGGACTCAGCTCAGCTCCTAACAAGTGTCTAATGGAACTTGATTCAGGACAGCTGTATGGCAATGGAAGTCTGTGTTCTCTATCTCAGTGGCCAGTTTCTGAGTAATGCAGAGGGACCAGAGTTTGGGATAAAGAGAAATTCCTGGAGAACGAGATGATCAAGAAAGATCTGTCTGGAAGTCTTCAGAGGTGTTCCTTTAGTTGGACAGCCCATTTATGTTCCATGGGGCAATTTTTTTCCTGAGGAAGGAGTCTGTAACAGGCACAGGCACTGTGCCTGCACAATTCTTAGGCTCTTTGTGTCTAGGAATGAAGAGGAGGTACAGAGTCTCTTTCTGGAGAGTAGCTGCTGATCTTTGCCAACTTGTACTCTCTACTCCCATCCACCAGCAAATCTGTTGCTAATGTGCAAGGGTGCTGCCAACAGGGGCTCTATGAATTCCAGAACTTCCCAGAGAGGGGAGGAGTGTTGTGAGAATGCCGATTTGAAAAACAAGCTAAATAGCTGTCCACAAGGTAGTCATTAGCTCAATTGTAGGTCACTGACTTGCTGTTGTTGTTACAGGCATTTACTGAGTAGAAATCAGAAAGAAACCACATTTTATCTGTATAATGTCCCGAGAAGGGAAAAGTTAAACCTGTTTTATCTTTTTTTGGGGGGTAGGGTTCCTTTGTTGTTAGTTTTCAAGATATTTAAAGTTGTTTTTTTTTTGTTGTTTTTTACTCTATATTTTATTGATTAATATCTTTATCAATGAGAAAAGTGAGGTAGGAATAATGTCAGTGTGGAGACCCAGATCTCCAGTCTAATAAATGACAGAACCAGGCCTTAAACCCATGTTGGTTCCAAAGCAAAGTTATGTATCTTATTCACCAAAATAATATCTTATTCTGTATTATAAGGGAATAATTTACATAGTAACATACCTTTGATGTAATATTAAGGACAAAAGCCATAAATAAATATTTCTAATTTTATAAGTATGAATGTATGCCTTTATCCATGTTGTGTGTCAGTGTGTTGTCAAGATTGGAGGAATAATAAAGAATAAACTAACATCAGTGGTTACTTGGTTGTCAAGGTTACCTTTCAACATCTTCCATGATATCTAAAACCTATGCTTTTTGGTTTGGTTTAGTTTGTGAGGGAACACATCACTGTGCTCAGGGATGACTCCTGGCATTGCTCAAGGGATTCTATGCATGCTGGGAATTTGAACCAGAATTAACCATATGCTAAACAAGTGTCTTCTTCTGGTTTTAGTTCTCTGGCCCCAGAATATATAGGTTTTTCAAAATTCAATTTTAGGGGCCAGAGTGCTATGTATGGATAGGGCATACATTGTACAGGGTTAGCCAGACTCACACCTTGGCACCCAGTTTTGTCCCCCAAGCCTGCCAAGAATGATCCCTGAGTGAAGAGCCAGGAATCAGCTCTGAGAACTGCTTTATGTGGCCCCAAAACAAAGAACAACAACAACAACCAAAAAGAACCAAGGTTAAGTGGATTTTTTGATATGGAATCAGAAACAAGGAGGAATGTAAAATAAGATTCTTGGGGGAGTCCCATCAATTGAGCCCTCCAGCCAGTTGGAACTGTTGGCCTCTCTTAAAACTCTTTGAAGGGGGAAAAAAGATGGGGAGGAGGTCCCCCAGAGTAGACTCAGTAGCAATAAGTTCAATGCCCAGTAAGTCCAAATGTACCGAGAGCAGTCCCAACAGCTCTATGGGACCATCTCAGCTAGGTGTATAAGGCACTGCAATTAAAGAAAGATGTGTGAACGCCATGGCCAGGAGCACAACCCCCAGCAAGCACACATATGGGGACCACCACTACCCCTGACAAATACTATAACAAGAATGTGTGCAATGGGTCAGACCAATAGCACAGCAGGTAGATCCTCTCCTTGCATGCAGTTAGCTAGGGTTCGATCCCTGGCATCTCATATGGTCCCTCAAACATTTCCAGGAATGATTCCAGAGGACAATGCCAGGAATAACCTCTTAGCATTGCCAGATGTTACCCAAAAACTAAATAAAGAAAGAATATGTGTAAGCACGACTACTATAGGCATGAGACCCCCAGAGAGCATGCATGTAAACATTACTAAAGTGTGCTTGACATCCAGCAGGCACCACCACAAACAGGCATGTGGAATCTTAAGTCATCATAACAACAAAGGGAAAGATATAAATGAAAAGAGTAGAGTAGAGGAGGAGAGAGATAATATAGCAGGTAAGCACTTGCATGTGCCTGACTAGGGTTTAATCCCTACAACTCATATGGTCCCCAAATCCTGCAGGAGTGATCCCGAAATACAGTACCAGGAATATTCCCTGAGCACAGCCTGGTGTGGCCTAAAAATAAAAATAAAAGAGAAAGTGGGGATGATAGGTTGGGATACAGCAATAACAACAAAAACCCTCTTTATGGCACTATTGCCAGGCATGGCATCCACAGGAAAAACACGTATACCTGACTGAGTATCTCTCTTTTTTCCTTGGTTTTTGGGTCACACCCAAAATCCCAGTGCTCAAGAGTTCCTCCTGGCTCAGAAATCATTCCTGGCAGGCTCCAGGGACCACATGGGATGCCGGGATTCAAACCACCATCATTCTGCATGCAAGGCAAATGCTCTACCTCCATACTATCTCTCCAGTCCCGAGGTTTCTTTTTTTTTGTTTTTTGGGGTTTTTTGTTTTTTTTTTGGGGTCACACCTGACAGTGCTCAGGTGTTACTCCTGGCTGTCTGATCAGAAATAGCTCCTGGCAGGCACAGGGGACCATATGGGACACCAGGATTCGAACCAACCACCTTTGGTCCTGGATTGGCTGCTTGCAAGGCAAATGCCACTGTGCTATCTCTCCGGACCCCCCCCCCCGAATCTTTTTTAAAAGTGGTTGCATATACTTCCCCAGAGACAGAGGCCAGTTAATTTTCTGCTATATTTTAGAGGTGCATCCAAGCATGGGTGGAGATTACAGAGAGAGAGGGGCCTGGCTACTAGGGAACCCCTGGCCTGAGCAGCCTCAGAATTTTTCCAATGGCACTGCCTAAAAAGTTGCTCTTCCATCTCCCTATGCCCACGGAAGGAGCAAGTGATATTGGCATCTCTTATGAACTGGGAATAAAGCAAGGGAACCACTTTATGCCCCCATAGACATCATGGTCTTTCCATGCGGTGTAGGCTTCTGGGGTTCTGGGAGTGTGTATATACTGCAACTGAGTGGAGTTGTGCCAGACAGGAGACAAAATACACAGGATGCATGAGAGAAGATTTAGGGTAAAGTGGAATTGGTAGTTTAGATACTTGGTGTCTGGTCTATTGTCTATGTGGACACAGCACCAAACACTTCTGCATGCAGTTGCTCATGGAGAAGTTGTTGCTCTCGTGAGTCTCTTTCCAGAACACTTAGGTCACCTCTGAGGGAGGTGACAGGAGCTTGTGCTGTGCCTACAGTTGCTATTCTTTTTCAGTCACGCTCTGCTTGCATCATTGCTGTCCCGAATTTGCTGGGGGCCGTGGTGAGCACATAAGGATAAAAGCCATTGGTGTGTTGCTGAGTGCTTCCAGCTTCTCTGCCCTCACAGAAGTTCTTAGAAGTGTGGAGGATCTTTGGCATCTCCAGTGCACAAATGCCTTCTGGGCCATACTTACAGAGGGAACCGATTCTGCAGGCCAGCACTCTGCTCGTATCTTGTTCCTTCGCAGCTGCATGATCTGCTGCCTTGACTGCATCCTAGCATCAGAGTTCTCTAACTCCTCTGACTCCCAAGTCCTCTCTATACTCCTCAAGCCCTCTCTTGCCTCTCTTCTATGACCCAGGCCATTTGCTTTTCTATTCTAGCCCTACTCTATATACAAACTCCAATCTCTGACCTCTCTTCTTCCTTCCTAAAGAAGGAAGAACTTCAGATCCAGGCTACCCACTCAAAGAGGGACACACTATTCCTCTCACACCCATCACTCACCCTCCAATTCATCCTTCCTGACCACCTGCATTGCTCTTGCTTCTGTTGCCTCCTCCTTCCCATCCTCCTCCCACCAGGACTACCCACATTGTTCAGTTCCTGGCTCAGGTCAGGTCACCCTGCATGCTGGTCATTCAGGCAGAGAATAAGGGAGGAAAGGCGAGTTTGGGAGAGTAGGAGAAGGAGAGTCGAATGACAGTTATCACTTCACTACACATTGAAATCTTTTGGGGAACTGTTGCAGCCCCTCCTAGGTGCTAGAACTAGATCTGTGGGAGAGGGGTGGGAACTAGTCATAAGAGCCCTACCCTTTCTGAGTTTTAGCCCCACAGTGTTTGTTTAGAAGCCAAGACATTCCAGGGGACTAAAAGAACATTCCTTGTAATGCTTAGGCCAGGCATCACTGCTCCTGCCCCTGCAGAAGGTGATGTTGAGGACACTGATCTCATAACCATTATCCTCAGCATTTCCTAGTAAAATATACTGTCTCTTTTTTCCTCTGAAGTCCCAGGGCAGAAAACCTAAGGTGATGTGCCTGCCAGGGAAGTTTTCTACTTCTTAGCCACATCCCCAGTGTGCTACATTGTTGTTAAGTGAAGGTCATGCAGGGGATAGAGTACAAAGGTTAAGTAAGACACAGGCCATGCTTGTAGGTAATGCCTTGTTGATCCCTGCACCACATGATTCCCCTGAACACTGCCATATGTGGCTATAGAGGCAACACCACCAATACTCCCCCACCCAAGCCCACCCCCTGTTGAGATGATGCCCAGCTCTGCTAGGGCCAGAAAAGTACCACAACAGGCTCTAGCACTGAAACACTAGCCTGATTGGGAAGGACCCCTGAACCTCATGAGCACGATTTAGGAGATGAAAGATAGATGATACATGAGAAATAATAGATACAAAGACAAGTATATATGGAAAATAGGAAATAGATAAATCACATAATAGATTGATAGATGATGCATGATAGGTAACATATATACAAAACATAAGATATGAAAGGAAATATACATACAATATAGATATATAATAGATATATAGTTGGATGCTAGACTCATTGATAGATAAGAATTGGTGATATATTAGTTGATAATAGACTATAGATTGTAGGTTATAGGTAGATAAGATAGGTACATGTGATAAGATGATTTATGAATAAACAATAGAAAATAAATGATAGAAAAATGCCAGATAATAGATGGATAGATAAGTGTGATAGAGGATAGATGAATTGTAAATATAGAAGATAATAGATTCATATAGATATATGTGAATGTTAGGTAGATTGATAGATTATAGGAAACAATGTGTGAAAGGAGATTATAGATATAGTTAAGTGGGTAGAAAAATGGATAGATTATAGATATAGAAGTAGAAATAGATTATTGATCAGTGATTGAGATGACAGATGATATATGGTTGATGGATTTAGGTAGATGATATAGGATAGATGATAAATATAGATGGATAAATTATAAATGAATATAGGTAACAGAATAACAGGTTAACTAGTAAATGCAGATATAAATGAATTATACATATAAAGTATGAATTGATTATAGATGATAGAGATTGATGATAGATGACATAGATAGATGGATATATAGATATTAATTAGATATAGACTGATTATAGATATATGTACAGATGATAAATTATGGTTTATAAGGTGATAGTAGATAGATGAACAGAATGCAGAACATTTTTTACTTTTTCATTTGATCCTTGTGAATTTTGTTATCTTGGTAGGGGTAACATTGCCTGTTTCCAGAGGTACTTGTCCCTACTCAGGGCCCAATCTAGTTATATGATGCTGACAAGGAATGTCAGAGTCCAGGTTTGAACTCAAAGAATCATGTATTCTTGATGTCCCACATAATCCAGGACATGCCAGTCCCTGGTCCCATCCAGTACCAACGAAGACCAGAGATAATGCCTAACAAGTGTCCAGGAAGTTCTGACAGGAGGCTGAAATTATCTGCTCGAGTTTCAGATAGAAGAAAGGCAGTTCCCTGAAAACCCCCACACCACCAAAACAATGCATTTTAAATGGCTCCAAAATTGCTAAGCTATTTCCCAGCTTTAAGGAGAAATAGCTTGGGGAAAACTATTGGCCCTTTATACAAGAACGCCAAAACAAAACGGTAAATGGAAAACTAAAATCACTGGAGCTTGTGGGAGGTGGGGACAGGTTTCATTGCTGTGGAAGGGGTGTCTCTGGACACTATCAGTGGGGAAGACTGAACCTACTTGGGACTAAATGGCACCTGGTTTGAACTCCAGCCCAGGACTTATGGCCTTGGGAGATGTGATAGAGTAGATTAGGGGTGAATAAACTGCTAAGGGTAGCTGCAGATGCTGAAGAATATGTAATTCTAGACCTGTCTTTGTCTCAACCCATTGGTCTGAGGGAGCTACCCAAAACTAGCCTAACCACTCTCATACATGTACGCCCTTTCCCTCCTGCCCTCTGCCCTCCTCTCTTTCACACTCTCCTTCTCTCTCTCTCTCTCTCTCTCTCTCTCTCTCTCTCAGCTTTCCTCCTTTACATGGGTGTGACATTCCATGCAGAAACATCCCCCAGACCATCTTCTAACTTGAACATGTGCTCAGCCAACTGGCAAATTGTCGGAACTGATCCAGCCCATTCTCAGCCACACCTTCCCTCTGAGAATATCAGTGCCAACTCTGTTTTCTAGTTGGCAAAGAAAAGACTCCAATCAAAAGGTGGCATAAGGGTTCAGAGCTTTGCTGCAGAAAGCCTATCCCCCTGGCATGATATCTATTGAACACATGCACACAGAGTCCTCTCAACACACACACAAACATACACATATCACACACACAGGCCTTGGCCCTTAGCAGTGTGAGTTTATTCCCAAGACCCAGGCAGCTGTTGGAAAGAGCTGATTGAATGTTCTAGAAATGTGGGTAAGGCAGGCTGTGAGCCAGGCCTGTCAGAGAACAGAAACAAGAATTCCAGGTCTGGGAAGAAAAGGAGCCTTTTGGTCTCTAGAATTTTTTGTTTGCAAAACAGCAGTCAGAAACAGGTGTGTCTGAGGCCCAGCCGAAAGAAAATTTTTCTTGGCTCTAGTCTAGGAACAGACACAGTGTGTACCAGACCTTCTCCCTCTATCTTCTTGACAGTGGTGGCTGCTGGTGGCAGATCTCTGCTTCTCTGTCAAGGTCAGCATATTCATTGTAACAAGACCTTCCTTCCCCCTCTACCCTAGTCATGGCCCTGAGAGCATGGACAATGATTTTGACTTTATAGGCAGAGAAAAGTGGTGAGTATTGAGCTTGTAGGAATTTTAAGAAACAACTTTCAGAGCCTACTTTCTTATTTGATCTTGTCCTAAGAAGAAATAAGGATATATTATACTATACCTGTTGTAAGGTTAGAGAGATAATACAGTAGGGACGCACACACATGCCTTGCATAACACAGGGTCCCCTAGACCCTGTCAGGAATGATTTCTGAGTACAGAGTCAGGAGTAAACCCTGAGCACAAACAGATGTAGGTCTAGAAAAATTCCTACTTGTAGTTTGATTTGGGGCCATACTCGGTAGTGTGTAGGGCGTTCTCCTGGCTCTGTGCTAGGAGATCATTGTTGGTGGGGCTTAGAGGACCAATAGAAGATCAGAATTAAACCAGGTTAGACCATGTGCAAATTAAATGCCTTCCCAACTGTACTATGGATCTCTGCTTCTCCCTATTTTTAATTTTAAGTTTAATTTTAAGTTTGTTTCAAATGACTGAACTCAGAAAATATTTTATTCAAGAGAAAGGGAAATTAAGGCATAGAAACTCCCAGATTATAAGAAGGTTCTCTTTAAGCAGGTTTCAGAAAAAGGTATTGCATCTCTTATACCATTTTAGCAAAAGTTGTGAGAGTGAGCATTTTAACAAAAGTTGGTGGGATAAGCAAGATAGGGGTAAAGGTATTGAATGTCTTCTGGTGCCCCTTCATTTGGGTTATTGGGCACATACTGGTTTCACTTTGTGACATCCCACAGCAAGAAGTCCTTCCTTAGAGGCCTTGCGCTCAACTCTGTCTGTTTCAGTTTATCCCTATAATTCTCCCTTCTTCAGCAGTGTCAGGGAATAGGGGTGAAAAAAATCATCTGACTACTTCCTGCTGAAAGTAATCAAAAGTGCAAGCTACAAATAGAGCCACTCAAAAGGGGTCTATGTGGAATCTCTATAGAAATCATAGTGTCCAATCCAGGTTGTAATGGCATCTCTAATTTAAAGGTAAAATTTCCCCTGATACCAAGTAGAGTTGGTTCTCCTTACTTTAGAGATGAGGAAAGCTGAGACAAAGATATGCCATGATTACTCCAAGAAGCATATAGCTGAGAGACTGGATCAAGGGATTTGTACTCCCACTCCTCCACTGGACCCTGCTGACCTTCATCTCTCATGCCTTAGCAAAGAGGTCTCCTTTATCCAGCTATGACTGGGCTGCCCTGTTTCCTTCCTGGTATCAGAAACATACATTTCATTTCTCCTTTGCCTGCAAGTTGGGAATTTCTCCTGTTCCCTCCTGTTCATTACTTTGAGGAGGTAACTGACTGTCAGAGTGCTACTGATGGACTCTTCCCTTGACTAGGAGAGCAATCCTGGTGATAGTATCCAGCTTTCCTCTTCAATTTTTTATTATTTTTTTTGGGGGGGTCACATCCGGCAGTACTCAGGGATTACTCCGGGATTCGAACCACCTTCGAACCACCGTCCTTCTGCATGAAAGGCAAACGCCTTACCTCCAGGCTATCTCTCCAGCCCCTCCCTCTTCAATTTTCAAAGAGGAATCTCAAGGCAAAAAGCTGTTCAGTGATTGATTATATCTGGATTACAAGACAAGTCAAGATGACCATGACCAGTTCTCAAATCCTTGTATCCTGATACCCCAGCAGTATACTCAAACCCTAAAGTAGGGGTACAAAGACATGGAATCTAGAGAAGATCATCTGTCTTAAACCCTTGAAATGAAGTTTCTGGAGGCTTCCCTGGAAAAGGTATATTAATGGTCTTCATTGGAACCTGAGTTCCACCAGCCTCGCCCCAAACATGGTCAGCTAAGATAAAATTGCAGGTTATAACAATAGCTCAGAAAGAAAAAAACAATAGCACAGGAAAAGGCAGCCTGCACAGGGAAGACCTTTTGCTCAGTTCTCTGTTGCTGCTGGAAAAGAGACACACTAACTTTGTCCCTTGCTGTGGGGAGCAAGCAGACATTCCCATGTTCCCTCACCCAGGGGTGGGGGTGGGGGTATTATTCAGGAGATGTAAAGTGGGAAACCCATCTAAGATGTGTTTCTGTGGCTTCTGAACTACAGAGAAAAGGGTCACTAGCAAGGAAAGTAAAGGAAACTGTTGTGAAAAATAGTTCTTTTCTTGATTCCTGAGATTCTTAGAGGCAGACTGCATTGAGAATCTTTTTTTAATTCTATTTATAATTATACCTACTTTGCAATATGAAAAAAAATGTTCCTTAAATTCACCACCTCTCCTAGTTATTTACCTTTTATGTGATTCAATCTACATTTGTTCTCCTACAGACTGTATTTCATTTGGAGGTGCACTCTAGATTAAGGGTTTTGGGATGCTTGGTGGGGGAGTTGGAAGATAGCATTTTATAAAGCCGATAATCACTCATTCAGTCCATCATTGACTCATTCTGCAAACAAATACTGAATATTTATCCTTCACCAAGTTCTGTATAAGGAATTTGAGAATCTAAAGGAAAGTCGGGTACAATCAAGGATTCTGAAGAGAGCAAGCAAAGAAAGGAGAATGAAGGTTGAGTCATTTCCTCTGTTCCAGGTCTCATGCAAAATACTGGACATACTGTATCTTTTTTGGACTCCCCCTGGGATTTGCCAAATAAGACCAAGCATACAAACAGTGATCATTCCTATCATCGTTATTTTTCTCTCAAGTAATACTTAATACAGAAAGAAATGATAAAATATATTATCTAGCTTGAAAGTTCCAAGAGGCTGCCCATAGTGGCATCTTGGTAGCCTGGAAATTACCCCCATCTCAACTCTACCCAATGGGCTGGAAGGTGGCCTCCAGAACACACGCTGCTCAAGTAACCCAAAGCCCAATGAACTTCACCTCTAACAATCAGCAGTCTAGAGATCTCAGTTACTCAGTAAACTGAGACCAGGAAGAAACCTATAGAAAATGACAGAATAGTCTGGTTTCAGCAGAGTCTGTAGAATTGAGCAACTAAACTTCTGATGTTAGGTTCTCAGGCTTCTCTGCTCAATTATTGATGCCATAGTGGTGTCCAGTCAATATTAGCTTTGGTTCTAGTTCAAAATCAAAGTAAAATCCATCTTACAAATATTTATCAAGATCCTCTTATCCAGACACTACTTATCCAGCGTATAATGTTGAACTTCAATAAACTCTCTGTCTAACTAGGAGAAGAGAGCTAATCTACAGCACCGGAGCTTTCACTGAAATTGTACACAGAAGTAGTGAGAAGTTAGAGGAAGTCCAATTCATTTGCTACAGTTAATAGCATCTATTTTGTTCCAACTTCACTACCAGGTCCTAGGAGACATATTGCATGTATCATGAGGAGAAAATATTCCATGATTATAAAGACTAATAGTCTTAGGGAATTCAGATAGGGTTAATTGCTGATGGAAGAAGGGAAGGTATCTCATATTTTCTAGAAGTAGTTAGCAAATGCAAAGCATTTGCAGATGTTACATCACTTTTTAATTAAATATTTTTGCAGACACAAACTTGCACAAGATAACTAAATATGAATAGATAACATTCTATTATATAACATACCCATACTTGAATATATACAATATATTAATATCTTTCTAGTATTTATAATGAATATTTCATTGAAATTCACTCTTTCATCCCTTCTAGATTTTAGTTTGAGAAAGTGAAAGTAGCAGGAAACACATGAAAGTAGTTAATACCTATTTTCACAGTTTCTAAAATTTCTCAGGAGGTCTCATCTAAGGAACTTGCCAATGAAATCTATTTTAATACCCTTATATTTTATACTAATAATTTCCATGAACACTAGAAATTTGTTTGAATATCATTTCTCCTTTGCACTTTTAGCAAGTTATTTAAATATTTACTTTGTATGCTTGCACTAGTGCATGTGCCAAATGTCCTATTGGCTATCTTTTCTAAGTTTAAGATTGGAATTCCTGTTAGGTTACGTCTTGTTTTACCCAAAACAAAGATCATCCTTGTTTCTTTGTATTTGTTTACAAATTGCTTTCACCCAAAACAAAGATTGTCTTATATGTAAATCTGGGTGGGACAGGCTCAGAACTTTCTGCCCTTACTCTGTCCTTACTGCTCCACCTGGGGGTGGTCTATGTACTCAGTGAAAAAACATAGACCTGGCAGAAGGCAGAAGATTGCCAGACTATACATGTTTCACTCTCAGCCTGGTCTGGATTATTTCATGTGTGACCCTGCTTTAGACTCGTTCGCCTGGGATTGGAGATACAGCACATTGGGGGTGATTTTACACACTCCCACACCCTAATTTTCACCCTAGTGCAGCCATTGTTTATCCTCTCTTTCCTCTCTCCTCCTCCTTTTTTTTTCTGGCTTATGCGCTCAGAAATCATTCCTGGCTCGAGGGACCATATGGAACGTGGGGGGATGCAACCACAGTCCATCCTAGGCCAGCGCAGGCAAGGCAGATGCCTTACCCCTTGTGCCACCACTCTGGCCCCTCACTACTCCTTTTTAAATAAATGTTATAAATGTTTAACTATTTATTCTCCTTTTTATTATGAGGTCACACATTTTAAAATAGGTTATTGTTATGCTTTCAACATAACAATACTGCACTACCTCCATGACCAATGAGCTTAAAATCCTCAACTGTCTATAGATCTTTAAGTTGGTTGTATCTTTGCTTTTTGTCTCCAGCCTACTGCTTTCTGATCAGTTCTGATGTAGCATCTAAAAGTTTGTTTTCTTTGGAAGCTATTTATTCCCTTTTGTGGTTTCTTTATATACCACAGATGAATGAGATCATCTTGATTTGTCTTTTTAATGCTACCCATCTGCTTTTTACCTTTTCTGTGCCCTTCTCTTTTATTCTCTAAACCAGTCAGCTCTTCTCCCTCCTTTACTTTTTATTTTCCCTTTCCTCTCCCCTGCACTCCCATTCTCATCTCCTTTTTTATGTCTTCCTCTACCCTCTTTCTTTCTACCTCCTATTGTCCTTCTTCTCTTATTCTCTTCTTCCCTCCTTCCTTCGGTCAACTTTCCTTCAACTACCAAGTCTACAAAACTTTATTACAAACTTACACTCTAACATTTGAGAAGCTAGGTTTGTGATTTCTTGTGTAGTTTGCACATGAATTTTAATATGTTTGTTAACCCTGGAAGAAGAATTAGATATAGGATTGTGGGCACAAAGCTGTGTATCTCTGACCAATTTTTCCCGGACCGAAGCACCCTACTCCCTTCAATTCTTGGCATGTATCCAGTTTTATTAATACTATAACCTCCCTCTCAATTTATATTTAGTTTGTTTAAAATTATTTGCAAATGTGAAATTATGGAAAAAGGAAAGGCATCAAAAACATTTGTGAAGAGGGATCACTGGCAAGTAGATAGGAGTGCCCTTAGTAAGTGTAAGGACAAAAGGAAATCTCATACATTAGCAGGGGTCTCAAACTCAATTTACTTGGGGGCCATAGGGGGCAAAGTTGGGGTGATCCTTGAGTGCAAAGTCAGTAGTAAGCCTTGAACATTGGGGGTGTGTGACCCAAACAACTAAAACAAAACAAAACAAAAATAGATTCCTCTAGGGCAGGGCCACAAAATGTTGTACAGAGGGCTGGAAACGGCCCGCGGGTCGCGAGTTTGAGATCCTTGTTTATAGGAAATCTAGTATGTGGACACTACTAAAGAATGGTTATTTTCTGTCCTTCCACACCTAGCTTAAAGTACAGTACCTTTGCAGGTAACTAAAAATGTGTACAGTGTGTTATGGTTACCAACATCATGGACTACTGTTTAAACCAGCACTTCTCAACTAAGGGCTTCTCAACCTTAAGGTCCCCCCAGAAATACCCCCATGCCATGGATGAAAAAGTCACATGAGAGAGCACAGCATGGAGTTAGGGGTTATAGGACAACCTATTTGATCATGTGACAAGGGAACTACAGGAGAGAAATAAGATAGAAAGAGGACTAAGTTGTAAAAAGATTGAGAAACAATAGTTTAAACAAAATTTAACTTCCTTTCTGTTCTGGGAGCTAGACGCTAGAAGATGAATGTAGCTTAAGGTTGCTCCTCCTTAGGCTTGTAGATGATAATCTATTTCTATTGTCTTTCTCTATGTGTGTCTGTGTTCTCATCACCTCTATTGAGAAAATCTCCAGCCATCTGACATTAAAGGGACACCCAAATTACTACATTTATCCTTATTTCCTCTTTTAAAACCCCATCTTCAAAGAATATCTTAATATGACACACTGAGATTGTGAACTTAAAACACAGGAGACAGAGAAGGAAGAAAAGGACTCAGTTTAACATCTAAGAAATTGGGTATAGCAGACCAGAGAGGTGGCACAGGCGGTAGTGTGTCTGTATTGCTCCCACTAATCTAGGACAGACCGCGGTTCTATCCCCCTGTATCCCATTGGGTCCCCCAAGCCAGAAGCGATTTCTGAGCATATAGCCAGGAGTAACCCCTGAGAGTCACCAGGTGTGGCTCAAAAAACAAAAAACAAAAAAAAAAACAAAAAAAACAAAAAACAAAACAATAAAATGAAAAAAGAAAGAAATTGGGTGTAATCACTCCCCTTGTATAATTTCTTCAGTGCCTTCCCTACCTGAGGAAGTAGACACACTGAGGGAGGGGTGTGCTCAAAGGCAATCAATGGAATACTATTGCATTTAGAACTTGGTCTTAATTCAAACCACTATTGACAAAAGGTTATTTAGGAAGCACTTTATAGCTGAGCAGTTCCAGGATTAATTATTAAAGATCCATCTGAGCATTGGAAGGAGTTGTGGACACCACGTGAGTAAGCAGCAGGCCACGTGATTACCTCCTCTTCATAACAGACAGGAAAGGGCTGTGTTTTATTTATATGTGCAGCTATTCTTAGTCTTTGTCTACTTTCTTCTTTATCCCCAGTGATGGGGCTTATTGTAACTACTCTATCTTGAACCCCTTGCAGTCCATTTAATAGGTGGTATTTAGGTCATTGCCCTGGAGTTCTTGAGTCAGGGCATGTTAACCCAAATGAATTAATTTGTTCATTAGAGCTGTGTATGTGTTTGACATCTCTGAACAGGAAAGAGAGGAAAGGACGGGAAGGGTTGGCAATAAAAGAGCTTACAAAGATGCTTAAAGATGTCTTCCAAATATGCCAGTTTCCTTGGAGAATTTGGCTAGCAAAAGCCTTCCTATTGCAGCAATAGCCTGTTAAGACCTGGTCCTAAGTGAATCTTTCACCAAAGACAGTGGCTGGAGAATCAGGCTCCAAGGGATGTCTCTGTAGCAATAAATTAGAGTTGTATGCTTAATAATATACATTGGATGCAGGCAAATCAATAATCTTGGTGCATTCAAGTAGAGATTCAAAGTACTTTATTCCAGGAATGATAACCCATACTATTTATTTGTGTCATTCTATGATTTTAGGCAATTTTTAAAGAAAATTTGAGATGCTAGGTCTCTCTAAACTCATGATCCCACACATCCCCAATATTTAATCAATATTTAATCTCCCCAGTTTTCTTGCCTCATGGATAGTAATCTAATTTAAAATTTTACCACTCTCTGGCTTTCTGTTATATAGACTGACTTGGATTTCTGCTACAAGATTCTACAATGTGAAGATGACAGGTCGCCATTGCAAGCTATTTTGCTTTTGCAGGTCATTTACCCCTCTTAACCTCATCTGCAAAATGAAAATTACATGCTTACTTTATGCGATTTCTGTAAGGGATGCAGAAAAAGCGTACAAAACTCCATTGTAGTGCTAGGTACACTTACTTGCAAAAGATGCATTTTACAAAAGACTCTGTAAAAGGTTTTTAGGGATAGAGATTGCATATGGCTGCAGTAACCTGGATTCTTGTCTCCTTTTTTATACCCATGGCACCTCTATTCTGAGCCACAGCTGCCAACTTGGAAACCAAGGCTATTGCTTGCTTAACCAACTACACACATGAGGCTGGCAAGATGAAAACAGCCACTGAAGATAAGGGAATATTAGTAAAGGCAAAGCAGTCTGAAGGAAAGAATGTCTGTAGTTAAGAAGGATCTAAATTCAAATCCTCTCTTTGCCATATTACCTTGGGCATATTACCCCCATTTCTCTGAGACTCAATTTCTATTTCCTTAAAGAAAGATTTAAAAATATTTGCTTGGAAAGATTATAGGTACAATAAATTAAATATTCTACACTTATAGAGTACCACCTTCAGTTCCTGGCACAGAAACGAAATCAGGCCCACAAACTGCATTGTTAGCAGCAGCAGAAACATTGTTGTGGTTATTACTTCCTTGGCAGTTGCTTCTGTGTCAAGAAGAGTTTTAGAAAATGAAAGATTCACTACAGTGATCATGTTCTTTTTTTTCTAAGCCAAAATACTTTTAATATACTGCAAAAGTTTATAATTCTATCAGAATAAAGACTTCGGCAATGGGCCTGCCCAATTGCACCTTGACTGTAGGCAATTATGATCAACTTTTACTTTTACCTGATCCAAACTCATGAAAATCAAATAGGGCATTCCAGTATTCCTAGTGAATCAGCTTTCTGTGGAAAATTCCACGTTGATTGCCTCGTTCAGTCACCAAGAGTCAAATAACCCCAAGCCAATTGCAGGTAATTCAACATGAAATTTGGCGAGTGGTTTAAAATAGCACACTATTAAAACTATTGGACACTGTCTCAGATATGAAATCTTTTCTTCAGATCCTCAGTACAAAGTCATGGACCCTGAAAAAAAAGTATTCTCTGTTGTACATTTCAAAAAATACTATAGATTTATTTGACTAAAATGTAAGACATAAATTGTCTCTATCATATGGGACATTGAAATACATATTTATTTATTCCTCATTTTTTAAATTTATTTTAATCGAATCCCCCTGAATTACAAAGATTTTTATGAATGAGTTTCAGGCATAAAATATCTGATCAACAAGACCATCAGCAGTGTCCCCTTTCTTCCACCTCTGTACCCAGTTTCCCTTCCAGCTTCCAGTCTGCCTCTCTGTCAAGCACTTTTTCCTTTTTCTATTTTTTTCCTCTTAGCTACTATGATGATGTCGTGCATATCACTTTATCTCTTTTCAGCATCCAGTTCTTGTCCAGAGAGACCACTTCCCCTTTCACTGTTGTAGTGGTTCCTTTCCTGTCCCCATTCCTTTACCCCAAACGTGGCAAGTGTCCTAGGAGGGTAAGTTCTCCTGCCTTTTGTGTCTATTGTCTGTGGGCATTATTTTCCAAATGTGTTTCATTTTATTTTTGTTTGTTGAGTCACACTCAGCTGTATGCAGTGATTACTCCTGTATTTGCACTCAGGGGTCACTCTTTGTAGGGCTCCAGGCCCATATGGGATGATAGGAATGGAACCCCAGGTTGGCTGCTAATGCTTTAGTTCCAAATTTATTTATTTATTTATTTATTTATTTATTTATTTATTTATTTATTTAGGAGGGGGTTTGGGCCACACCCAGTGACGCTCAGGGGTTACTCCTGGCTATGTGCTCAGAAGTCGTTCCTGGCTTGGAGGACCATATGGGAAACCAGGGGATCGAACCTCGGTCCATCCTAGGCTAGTGCAGGCAAGGCAGGCACCTTAACTCCAGCACCACCGCCCGGCCCCTCCAACTTTATTTTTTATATATAACAAATGAATACATTGAATCAGGGGGAGAGGAGCAAACAGAGAATACATATTAATTTTTTCTTACTTTTGATAAATTACACATAAGAGAAATCATTCACATTTCTATATAGCCATTAACATCATATATCTATAAAATTTTTAAATTCAAAACTGAAACTGCCTCCACTAAAAAATAATTCACTCTTAGTACTTCCTTTAATTCCTAGAAACTACCGTTCTACTTTCTTTATAAATGGTATTAATTAATGTATATCATATAAGTAGAACCAAATAGCATGTCTTTTGGTGACTGATCTATGTACACTTAGTACCCATATGCCCTTCCTTCCCCCTACCTCCCT
>PVKC010000348.1:53000-71933 GCA_004027635.1 Crocidura indochinensis | reverse complement strand
AATTATATACTCATCAGTTTAATCAGTTTAGCATAATTTGTGATACATACTAAGAACAGTTTTGTGAGAACAACTTGACAAGCATAAGAAAATTTGATTAGGAATAGACAGTATGCTTCTAATGGGAAAAATGTGATAAGAGTTTACTGGTTGGCTTTTTATGAAGTCATTTACTGCTACAGCATTTGATTTTAGATCAACATCTCTCCTAATAACTATAGTTAACTTAGACCACTAACTGCATAATAGTTTATGGGTTTTTTTTTAATTTTGGAAATAGAACAAAAAATGACTTAACAGACACCAATTTTAAGAAATCTCAATTATTTGAGTGAAACATTATAGACAAAAACATAGTTAAAAGCTGAAAATTTCTCAAATGAAGATTTTTACCAAATTTATGTGTAAAGTCTTAAAAATTTCAAAAATGCTATATGAAAATGAAAACACTTATAAATTAGGTTAGTTTGTTGATATATAGGCAATTTTAAGGTACTTGCCATCATCTAGAAAGAAAGTACTTGTTCTACTTGTGTGGAAGTTAAATAATAATGAACAAATAACACAATGAGTATATTCATAAACTAAGGAATAACTTAATGAAGATGTTAGGAAGACTGGAATTAGACCTCTTAAAATGAAAATTTTTCAATGCCTCAAATAACTGGTTTCTTTTGATCCTGATCAAAGCTTTGACTAACAATCAGCCTAAAAGTTTCTGGATTTTTGCTAAAGAAACATCAATACAATATGAAGATAAAGACTTGATAAATCGTGTTTTATTTTATACATCTCTGCGTTTTTAGGATTCAACAAAGTATTTCATCCCATAGTCAAAGCAGAATTTGTAGCTCTTGAATTAATTAAAAAATGATTCATGTGACAACCCATCAAAATAATATATAATCAATTTCTTGCTTCTTTACAAAAATTATTTTTCTTTATATAAATGTTTATGACTAACTTGTTTTTCAAGGGATCTAGTGAGTTGTTGCCTATTGATGAACTATTTCTAATAATAATTTCCTCATTTTCAGAACATTCCCTAACCTCCAAAAATATACAAGAAAGCCTTTAGTTTCTCTTCTGGTGACTAGATCATTGGTGGATTTCCTATTGTAATGATGGGTAAAGTCAAAGCTCCTGTATCAGAGTCACATACATGATTGGTTCAGTCTGGTTAGTCTTACTGTTGTATTAGTAAAAATAAAAGGGAGAAAAAGCTTGAAAATTAATTCATCAAAATAATCTCCTTGTATAGCTGGTCAAATGAATGAAAAGCCATGTGACATTTTTTCACCATTCCTATGAATAGCCCTCAACTTGATCACTTTAAAATCAGAAGGACAGACAATGCTTGGAGATAAGTTCATAGAAGAAATAATGGTGCTGTGCCTTGAGTATTTTTTTTTGTATTTTTTGTTTTTCTTTTTTTTTATTGGTTGTTGTACCACACTGCCAATACTCAAGTATTAATCCTGGCTCTGCACTCAGAAACTAATACTGGAGATGCTCAGGGGACCATATGGGATGCTGGAATTGAATCTGGGTTGGCTGAGTGCCTGGTAAATTTTCTTCCCATTATACTATCATTCTGATGCCTCACTGGTGGTTTGGTACTTTATAAAAGTGGAAATTTCCTGGTATGTATGTCTGCCAAAACTCATTCATAGTAAACTTTAAATATGACCAGCTTATTTTAATTAAATTATACTAGGTAAAGTTGTAGGGAAGAAACAACAAACAAAAGTGAGAGCAACATGGACACTTTGCCAGATTGAGCACAGAAAGAATTTATTTCATTAATTTTATTAATATTTTCTGATAATTAAAATTTATGCCATTAAAATACAAATGGTGACTGCACACCAATTAGATTTAAAGGAGAAGATAACACAGCTTACTCTTAAAATGTACCTGTTGTTATTTTTTCATAAAAGGAGATTTATTTAAAAAGTCTTGGAGAATCAAAGCATAGTGTGCTTTATGGCTCAGGAAATAAGCAAATAGGTGGCTTGTCTAACAACATGTGTTATTTTAATAAATAAACTTTAATAAGTTCTATTTTTTAAGTTTTTGCATCTGGAATTCTCCAAATGTATTTTAAATTACTCTTATATTTAAGACAATCCTGATTTTTAACAAAATCTTTTTAAAAAGATACAAAATTTTCCATGGCTAATTTGTTAGTTAAGAGCACTTCTTATGTGACTGCTTACCTATTAATGAAATACTGTACTAGAAATACCCAAACCTCACTTTCCTCCATAAAATTAAATAAATATAGGAATCTAAATTATATAATTGCCCTGAAGGTCTAAATATTTATTTTATGTTTGTGGAAAGTTCAGAATAGCCAAGTCTATAAAGAGAGGATCTATGATTTGTATAAGTGATAGAGAGGAATAGGTAGTGATAGTCAATGGGTAGACAATTTTGAATGTATAACTGGGTGAAAATCTTATAAACTTAGGTTATTATGATGTCTGTCTAATTCTAAATATAGTAAAACCATTAACTATATATTTCAAATTGATTAATTTTGTGGCATGTGAATTAGATACAAATAAAAATGCTTCAAAGTAAGAAGCATACAGTTTGATTAGGCCATTGAGGGAAATCTTTTCAAAGTAGTAAATAGGAGATACCAGACTGAGAATCTCTAGGGCAATGGGACTCAACATAGTAATGTTGTTCCATAGAAGCCAAGGAAAGACTTCAGTGAAAATTCCTAGGTCAGAACATGTAAGGTTCCAATAAATACTAGATTTTACAAGATAGTGGCTTTAATTTCAACTCACTTTTAAAACAGCCCCCAGCCCATCACCAGAAACTGCTGAATGACCAATAAGAGAAATGTGGAATCAAGAAGTCTTGCCAATGAACAAAATCACTACTCATACACTTTATATTCCACAGTTGACCTTGTCATCTACACGCGTCTTCCAAGTAACATGGGAGAAAGAAAACACTGTAGAAGGGACTGAGCTATATGAAACAGAAGAGAATCTTATCCTTCTGGGGCTGAATATAAGTTTAATATTGCATTCATAATATTTCATTTCAAATCAGTCAAAACTTGATTGAGCAATTTTGTCATTTCTCAAAAAAAATGAACCTCCAAACGTTCAGGATGAAGATACAAAGTCTAAAGAAGTATAAAAGTAGCAAATTCATCTGAAATTAGAAGATAAAATAAAACTAAACAAAACCAGTGTCCAGTGTTTTAACTCAAAAGAAACTACTGTCATATCCAAACATTTCAGAGTATGAAGAACTGCTGTCGATTGTTAAGATAAAGGGGCATATTTATTTTATCCTCCTGCTCTGTTCTCAACTTCCCCACATTTATGGCATGAGTGATCCGCACTCACTCTGCAGTGAGCCCAACAGCACAGCAAAGGCAGCTTTGCAGAACACACACTGGGAAAGGATGGGGTTGCTATAGTAACGTCATCCAGTGCTCTGGAATCCTCCCTCCCCCTAGCACCCTCCTCACTAGGCTCTCATGTTTTCCCTGCAGACTTTTTTTCCCTCTTGATTTACATGAACAAAGAATGCTGAGAGGCAACTAATGCTCTACCATACTGAGACTTGCATTGCTGTGTAGGTAAAGCATCACACAGAACTTATGTGAAATTATTTCTAAACCAAGATGAGTTGAATCTTCCATGATTTGAAGCTGGGGTGCCTGAAGAGTACTTCAGACCTTCACTTCCCTTCCAATGAACTTTACTTCCTAGGAACGCATCCAGGAATACAAGTTTATTTAATAAGCTTCTCTAATTTAGGATTCACTGATTTACTCTAACCAGACATTTAGAAATACATTAAGAAGATAGGATTCTAAAGTCCAATAAAGCAAATGAAAAAAACCTTCTGATTCCCTGGAAATTTCTATTTGATAGTTAAAGTGATCCCACTGGTATACCTTCAACTTAACATACTTATCTTATAGGTGCTGTAATATACCAGTTTTATAGTTATATGTCCCTTTTCTCGATTGTTTTTTGCCTCTATTGGTTTGATTAGATGGTTGACTTTTCTGGAATTGCAGCTTATTCTAAAGCATTAAAAAAACACCTTAGAGGCTTCTTCCTGCTACTATGAATTTATATTGGCTTATGTATAGATTTTTCATAAAATAACCCACAACTTCATTTCTAAGCTAAATAATAACTAAAAATCCCTCTGTACACTGTAACTATTTGAGGGTTCTTTGAAACTGGGTTCAAAAGTAACACAAGAATGATGTATTCTAGCTATCTGTAAATCTATATGCCATATTCTCAGACTTTACAAATGGGTGGCCTTTTTCTTTTATTTCAGGAAATCTATTAAAGTAATACTAAATTAGATATTCTTGTAGAGACTTATTAAAATATTTTTTTTGTTTTTTGGGCCACAACCATTTGATGCTCAAGGGTCACTCCTGGCTAAGAGCTCAAAAATTGCTCCTGGCTTGGGGGGACAATATAGGATGCTGGGGGATCCAACCGTGGTCCTTCCTTGGCTAGCGCTTGCAAGGCAGACACCTTACCTCTAGCGCCAACTCGATGGCCCCTAAAATAAAATATTTTAATTTATTTTTGAGCTATCAGTTTTTGGAAATTAATTAAATAATTTCTGTCAATCCACATGCTGACTAACTGGTAAATAAATCTAGTAATCAGACATTAGACTGTTAATCTGAGAAATTCTCTAGAGACATGGAGATTGTAGTGAGAATTAGGATCCAGATTCAATCCCTGGCACTACTTGGGCTTCCTGAATATCACAGGGTAAAGAATAAACTGCAAGGGAACTTGAACTGCATCAACTTCTCAGGCCCCATCAATGAACTAATAGTGTGTCAAAACTTGCTAAGAGTGGTTTTAGGACCACTGTGTACCTCTTGGAAAGTCCCTCCTACACCCAAGATATAAGTGTGTAATGACATTGGGTAAGCACTTCCTCTCCTATATAACCCATGAATATGGATGCAAAAATAAACCCTATGAAATAGATACAACTATTTTCTTAACTCCTGTGGCTAAAGTATATTTTCTAAAAAAAAAAAAACCAAAACTTGCAATATTGAACTTGCATGCTAGATGATTCTTTATGTGAAGGATAATCCACTGCATTGTGAAATATTTAGAAACAACCTTAGCCTCTCTACCTATTGCCCTCCAGTACCATTAGTATCTTTTGTGTCAAATCAAAATGACTTTCATTATTGTGACCTTTCCTCTGAAAGGAAAAGAGGATCAATGTGGTGGTCTTGCTACTACCTGGTCCCTGGAGTAAGGGAGGTGAGGACACACAAGCATGGAGCTTTGGATCCATCACAGAAATGAGAGCTGGCGAATTGAAAATAGTGCTTGTTTAAAATTCCTGGGATCAAGCAAATATACATCTTCAATGTTATGACAAGATAGAAATCAGAGAATTTGGGTATCAAGTTCATTGGTTTGTTCTCATAACTTCAAGGGGGCCATGTAAAGTAATAGAAAAAGGTTATATCTTTTTCTGATTAGCTATTGTCCAGTCATGGTGGTTTTCCACTGAACTCTTTCCTTTGCCTCTGGAACAAAATTACCATGCTGAATCCCACTGACCTAGAGAGTCTCAATCTAGTATCTCCTATTTGCTACTTTGAAAAGATTTTCCTCAATGGCCTAATCAAACTGTATGCTTCTTGCTTGGAAACAGTTTTTATTTATATCTGATTCACATGCCACAAAATTAACCTATTTGAAATAGTTGGTCTTTTCTAAGTGTCTTCATCTTGCTCTCACATTTTATGTTATAGTGATATTGGTAATTTATTTCCTTTCTATTGAATAATATTCTACGTGAAACTGTTATTTCATTTATATGTTCATGGACATTTGAGTTTTAATATTTGTCTATTATAAGCAATGTTGCTATGAATATTAATGTGCATCCAAAATAATGTTTTTTTATTTCTCTTAAAATAAATAATGAAGAGTAGAATGACTGGTCATATTGGAACTCTATGTCTAACTTTTTGAAGAACTCCCAGACTTTTTACAATGGTTGCATTTTTTTATATTCTTCTAGCTGTGTGCAAAACTTCTAATGTTCCACATTTCATTCTTGTTATCTATATACATTCATTGAATAGCCACGGTGCACATGATCAACATAGTAATTACATATTTTATATTTGGGTATATGGCATTTGATGATAACAATATATAGAAAATATAAGTATTTTCTTTCAGTAGACAATCAGGTCATACTATCAAGACATATTCTAATTATTGTCAGTAAAAGGGGCTTAAAAGTAAATATCTAAAATCAAATTATTTAGTCTGGTAAATTAACTCTATCCACTTTTATTTATATTGATATATAGCCTCCTTCTGAAACAAATCACTTATACCTTAGATAGCATTGTTAAAAGTTTACCTTCTAAAGGGGGTGTTCTTTTTCTTGTTTTTTTTTTTAATTTTTTTTATAAGTAAAACCCAACTACAAACATGCTTGTAAACATGGTGCTTAAATAAAGATATTTATAAAGGAATAATGAAAGTACATGAAAGCTAAATAAATAAATAAAATTGGAACTTAAAAAGAACTCTCATTGGTCTATAGTTAATCCCATGACAGTATACTTCAAGGGTGGAGAAACCCTGTATCTCTTAGACCAAGGGAATTCCCTCTTTAATGCCCCCCATTATTTACTGTGCCTATGCAGGGGGGGGGAAGCACAAAAATCTTTATTATTCATGTATCTATTTATTTATTTATTTACTTTTTTTTTACTTCTTTGTCTTGATGTGGATATTGAAGTTGGTGAGTTGGTATCTCAATTTTTTTTCTTTTTCTTTTTTGCGCTCTGCCATGTTTATAATTCAGTATCGTGGCTATTATGCGGCGCTTGTCTTTATTGCTGTAGTGCTCACTGGATATCTTATTTGATACTTCCTTTTGTATTATTGTGGTATTTTGATTTTTTATTTCCTTTCCTTTTTCAAACTGAGATTGAGAGCCCCTAGAAGGAGTCTGCCCATTTTGGGCTTTTATTAATTTTTGCCCCATTTTATTGCTTTTATTTTCTTCAAACTAAGCCACATAACTTGAACTATCTAGTTCTGCCTCTCAAATAGAGGGTAAGTAAGGGAGAGTACCAGGACCAAACAGATATATGATCACGAAGTAGTAAGCTAGACACAGAGGGGACCACTTATTCTAGCAGCTTTGGGGGTGAGGGGTGAGGGTAGGGGATATGGAATGCAGGGTGGGAACGGGGAAGGAGGTAGGGCAAATTTGGTGATGGGAATTCCCTGATTCTATGTTAATATGTACCTAAAATATTACTGTGAGGATATGTAAGCCAAGATGGTCAAAATAAAAATTTATAATTTAAAAAATAAACTCTCATTGCTGTTCTAGATGTTTCCTGACTTAGTCTCATGGAAACAATATGGAAATTTATCCCAAAAGTAATAATGGAACTTTCATTTTGCCAGCTATCTACTCCTAGGTATCTACTTCCCAAACATATTAATTCAAAGAGACACATGGACACCTATATTTATTGCAACTCTTAATAACATGCATTAATTCAGAAGATGAAAATAATTTAAATATCCAACGACAGATGAATGGATAAAGAAGTTGTGAGTTATACACACAGTGGAGCACTATACAGCCACTAGAATAAATTAAACCATGTATTTTATGGGAATTTGGAATAAATTGGAGAATATAATGCTGAAGAAAATAAGTTAGAAGAAGAAGGACAAAGTTAGGATGATCTCATATATCTGTGATATAGAGAGAGAGGCAACTCAAAAAACAGGAAATTATAACTGATACTAACTCTTAGATATTAGAATACAGAGCAGAAAGTGTCAGGTTCATTTGTTTGTCTTTTGGGAGAATGAGTAATACAAATAGACCATATGTAAGTAATGCAGGAACTTATGTGGAGGGTCTCAAGAACCTAGGTAGCACTTAGAGGTAACAGTATGCACTAAATTCATTACTGTCAATTAACAAACAATGGAGAGAGAGTCATTAGAGAAAATGAGAACTTAAACAGAGATGACACTGGCAAAGAAATGTAGGAATTTTATACAACAATATCACAAAGTCAAAACTATTATAACCGTATTTTCTAAAGTATATGAAGCCATTGAACCTTCTTCAAGTCATGCATTTATTGAGCTTTAACATGTTCAAAGAGACTTTGTTAAATCAACTCTGGCATTTTCTTTAAACCACTATGAAGGCATAGTATTTATTTACTTTTGGATTTGGTCACACCTGGCAGTGCTCAAGGATCACTTCTGGCTCTGCCCTTAGAGTCCACTTTTGGTGAGCTCTGGGGTCTGATGGAGCTCTGAGGATCAAACTTAGGTCATCTGCATTCAAGGTGAGTGTCCTACCCCCAGTACAATACTTTTAGTCTATGTTATCATAATTGGGCAGTTATTTATGGGGTTAAGCTAACCAAACATTATTTTCTGTGTAGAATTGTATCCTTATATCAATTTCACCTCTGATAATTTCCCAAGGAAATTGTGGTAGATTCATATTCTGCCATCTTTTTAATCAGACTTACACATTGAAAATTCTGCCCTCAAACTCCTACACATATAAGCAATGGTTCTGGAAGTCTCACTGATACTCTAGGGTCATGGCATCACATATAATAACAACACATTACAAGAGTAATAAGATTTAATGGGTAGCAGACACTTTCTCTGCTTCAATGATCACATTCTTTTTTCTCTCATTTAAGTATCACAATATCCCTGTAAAGTATATGTTATCTATTGCTCCTTGGGAAGGAGGCAGAGTTTATGTAACTTACCCCAGATTTCAGGGTATTAAATAATAGCAAAATTGATATTTTTTAATTAGTCTAACATATACTCATATTCTTCTTGGAGTCACTTTGCTATTTTGTGGGAGGGAGGGTATATAATTTGGAATACCTGGTGGCTCACTATTTTCAAATATCTGAAAACAAAAAGGGAAAAAAACTTAGCCTTCTTAGCCTTAAATGGAAACCTAACATTGGTTTGACAAAATGAAGTCCCTTCTGCTCTTTATGTGCCAAAAATTTTTGCTTTTAAGACCCCCATAGCAGTGCTTTTGGGATTTTACTGTGGAAAGGCAGAGACTAAAGTCATGGATGAACAGTCTTGTACTTGTTGCTTAAAAATGGGTGAAACTATCACTTTTTAACCTCTCTGTGCTTCCACTTTTCTACCTATGAAATGGGTACTACCTGTTTCTTACAGTCTTTGTGAAGATTAAAAATGCTAAACTGTTAAGCATACAGTAGGAATCAGGGAATAATAAGGCTGCTTGATGACAATTAGGTCAGAGAGAGAGATTCAAGCAAGACAAAGAGGAGAATCTACTAGGCCTAAAATTGGAAAAACAAGGAAATTTGATGAAAGTTTCACAGAATGAGAGTTAAGGGAGATATCAGAATCCACAGAAGTTGTAAGAATACAGACTCTAAGGAAACAAAACATATTGTATGCCAGTTTTGAGGACTCATAGTATAAATAGTCTTTTGCAAAATCATAAACGTTAGCTTTTCTTATATTTGCTTAGTTTTGGATTTCTGAATACTGTCAATCTCTTTTTTTTCAGCACTCAGGGGTTACTCCCAACTTTAGGCTCAGAAATTGCTCCTGACAGGCTCTGGGGACCATATGAGGTGCCGGGATTCGAATCACCCTCTTTCTTCATGCAAGGCAAATGCCTTACCTCCATGCTATCTCCTGGCCCCACTGTCAATCTTTTAACTTAATGTTTCCTTCATTGTGATGGGAATAAGAAAATCTAATGAGCTCATCTGTAGAAAATAACTATTTTGAGGACTAAAATTTTGTATACTAACCTAGTCCAATCATTTTAAATTATATGGTGTCTCATGTTTCTAACTTAATATATTCAAGCTCAGGAGCTATTGTAGCTGCTATTTTTCTTTTTCCTTTTTTTTTTTGAGTTGGCTTTCAAATGTGAGGCAGCATGCAGAGTACCTTCAATGCACCACTTTCTTTATCTATACATGCAAACATCCTTCAAAAATGCATATTGCCTAAAATACAGTTTTAAAAAGCCTAAAAGAGGCTACTGTTACCACACATTTAGATCTGGGGACATTTAAAATTCAGAGAGAGTAGGAGTCTTTCAAAAGTTCACATAACTTTAAGGGGCAGAGTTGAGCTTCAGATATTTAAAGGCTGAGTCATAGCTAACTTCTCAGTTCAATTCACCAACACTCTCAATTTTACCTTTAAGTAATATTAGTTATGTTGTAATAGCTATTGTGAACATAAGTTAATTATGCACTGCATGCTTGTACTATGTCAAATAATAGCTTTTCTGCAGCCTCAAATTTTTCCATAAAATGATCTCAAGAAACATTGAGGGTGGGGCCAGAGAGATAGTATGAAGGTATAGCGTTTGCCTTGCATGCAGAAGGATGGTTTGATTGAATCCTGGTATCTCATATAGTCCCCTGAGCCTTCCAGGAGCAATTTCTGAGTGTAGAGCCAGGAGTAAACCCTGAGTGCTGCTGGGTGTGACCCAAAAACCAAAAAAGAAAAAAGAAACATTGAGGTCCTTAATTCTAAATAGATAGAGCACTTATTTCATTTTATTTTTTCAATATCTTCTGAAAGAGGATTTTGTCAGCACTTATTTAGGTGGAATTTGACAGAATACCAGGGTTCAATTGAACAAGCAAAAAATAATAAACATATCATCAAGAAAATTCTTCATTATTTTTTTCAAAAAATTCTTTATTTAATTCATTGTGATTTATAAAGATATTCATAGTTGGGTTTTAGACATCCAGTGTTTCAGGCAAAATACCACCACCAGTGTCAACCTCTTTTCACCAGTGTTCCCAGAGTCTATTCCATTTCACCATCCCCTGCCCCTACCTGCCATCATAACAAGCAGCTTTTTAAGTCTGGTTGTTATAGTTTCAATCTCCTGATCAGTGTAGATGACTCTGGCTTGGATATTTAGTTCTGTCCTTTCTTAGTACCACCAATGTAGCTGAAACCCCTTTACCCTCTTCTCCTGTCATTTTATATGTGTCTTTCTCCTCTTCTATTCATTTTTTCCTTCTCCTCACTATATTCTGAGTTGTTCTCAACAACCTCTGTAGAATAAAAATATAAAGTATAAAGAGAGTCACGTGTTGGGTGAGACTGCCCCAGGCACCATGTTTCTAACCCCTCAAGCTGACGAGTCTGATGATACAGGGTAGTGGTGGAGAATAATTCACAAGCAGTCAATGTTTTATTGGAGTTGAGCTTGCTTTTATTCTATGGCCCTGTCGGCCATAAGTCTCTCTCTCTCTCTCTCTCTCTCTCTCTCTCTCTCTCTCTCTCTCTCTCTCTCAAGTTTTCTGCTGCTTCTCTGCTTTCCTTTTTGCTGCCTCTCTTTTCTGCCTTTTTTTGTTTCTCACTCATCTCCCCACAGCCAGAATTTATTTTTTATTTTAAAACAACTCACCCTATCCCAGGTATGAGAGAATCTGATTATTCAGGTGCTATTATTATTATTCAGGTCTAACATCTCAAAAGAAAGTTTAGGTTAAAGAAAGCTAAGGGGAATGGTTACAATTCCACCTTTTCAGTTTTAAAAATTACAAAAAGTTGGGGGCCAGGCGGTGGCGCTGGAGGTAAGGTGCCTGCCTTGCCTGCGCTAACTTAGGACGGACCGTGGTTAGATCTCCTGGTTCTCCATTATGGTCCCCGGTGCCTGCCAGGAGTGACTTCTGAGCAAATAGCCAGGAGTAACCCCTGAACATCACCAGGTGTGGCCCAAAAACCAAATAAATAAATAAATAAATAAATAAATAAATAAAAATTACAAAAAGTTACAAAACTTTTGTTCTCCACCAGAGGCAGGAACTTTATATCAGAACTTAAAGGTTTAAATTGTATACAATTCTCAAAACAATCAGCCTTTTCCACATCTTATACATATCACAAATTTTTTTCTAGATTTCTCTGAGCATAAAAATACACTTAAACCATTGCATTTCTTCATGCAGTTATTCAAAATCCATTATATAAATTATAGATTATATAAATGATATTTCACACCCAATAGAACAGGGTCCCCCTAGTGTCATTCACAGGCTTTACAAACCTGTCTTTTCCTGGTAGGTAGAGCACTTCTCAGGCCTGTGGACAGGAAAAATATTTGTAATTAATTAATGGTCATGCTATTTTTGTCCACCCCATTCCTCCTCACCTCCATGTTCTCCTTCTCCATGTAGTAACCTAAGATCGGTTCTCAGAGTAGGCCAAAGAAAACTTGGAAATACTGCATTTCTTTGTTGCTTTTGGGCCTCACCCAGCAATGCTCAATGGTTCCCCCTGGTTCTGCATTCAGGAATTACTCCTGGTGGTGTTCTGGGGAACATATGAAATTCTAGGGATCAAATCTGAATTGGTCACATGAAAGGCAAATGTCCTACCCAGTGTTCTATCATTCTGGTCAGGAAATTCTGCAATTTTTACAGAAAGAATTTCATCTATTTTACTCAATAAGAATTCTGTACACTACAGTCCATTCCTTGTATCTTATTAAGCTTATTGGCTTTATAAAAAACTATTTGAATTTGGGGCCCGGGAGATAGCATGGAGGTAAGGCGTTTGCCTTTCATGCAAAAGGTCATCGGTTCGAATCCCGGTGCCCCATATGGTCCCCTGTGCCTGCCAGGAGCAATTTCTGAGCATGGAGCCAGGAGTAACCCCTGAGCACTGCCTGGTGTGACCCAAAAAACCAAAAAAAAAAAACTATTTGAATTCTTCTTTTAAATGAGACCCTTACTTCAGTTATATATTTCTATTTATTTTTTATCTTTTTCAATTGATTTAATAAGTGTCTTACCTTGATTAGTTTTGTACGTGGGTATCTTATTCAATAACTACACAAATTTATAAAGCTGCAAAGATTAAAAAAATTCAAATATTATAAGTTGCATTTTTGGCAACATTTGGAGGAAATTTGAATATAAATTAGATTTTGATAATCTAAGATTAGATGACAGATGACTGGATGATTGAATATCTGATTCAAGTTGGGTTTTGCCAGCTGTCCTCCCTGTGTATTGTTTTCCCATATTCTTTTAATAATTGAAGACTTTTGATAGAAACTGAATCTAGAGACTTTGAACAGGAAGGGAGTTTTTGGTAAGGCATATTTTAAAATTACCAAGTAGTTCATCTGGAAATTCAGTCCTAGAAGAAAGCAAAACCTGTATTTGTGGGATTTGTGTCCTATTTCTGACACCTTCATTCATTGTTCACTGCTGTCTTTTTAATTTGTTTCTGTTTAAGATATTTATTCCATAAGTATTTGATCATCATTTATTACATAAGTATTGGTTATCATTTCTGCATGACTTAATTTTTAAAATAAAACCAAACAAGTGTGAAGCATAGACTATGTGGCTGTGATTTATCTACCCAGTTGTAATAGGAGTGAATGAATACTCATTCCAATCCTACTTCTTGTGTCAAAGAAAGAACTGCACTTTTCACAAATAAACTCATGGAAAAAATTTCTCCCAAATAAGGGAAAAGACTTAAACACTAGGAAGTGATCATATATGAAATAATATTGGCTTACAAGATGCTGATTTGGTTATACTTAAAAATCATTTGAAAATAATTTAAATAATGGACTTGCAAGCATTGAGGAAATTTTATTTCATTTTCATAGGTATAGTTGTTGAACTTTGTTATTTGCACACTTGATAAAAATTATGCTAGTATTAATACTGATATAGTTTTTAATAAGTATTAGTTATATGTGTCTTGTGTGAAATATAAGATGTTTCACTACTTTAATATATTTTGTCATGTTAATATTTATTGGTTATAAATAATTCTTATATTTTAAGGGTGAGCTTCATATTGATTATAATATATGAATGGATTTGAATTGCTTGAATTTTTATTAATGACTTTTTTGTGCAAAGGAAATGGTATTTATCTAAAAACTCTTAAATAATGAAATTTCTCTAATTCCTGAGATCTAATTTTTCCTCATAGACTTTTACTTTGAGGGTTATATTTATATGTTTGCTCATTTGGGGGCAAGAGGCTCTAGGAACCATACCCAGGGATACTCAGGACTCACTTATTTCTGGATCTTTGCCCAAGTATCACTCTGGTGGTAGTAAGGGGACCATATATGGTGCCAGGGAAAACCAGAGGACTGTGTACTATAAAAGTACATTAGACATTATACTATTTCTACAGCTCAGATAAAGTATTATGTTGACTTTATCTCCACTCTGTTATAATAATAAAATAGTTAAATCCTAGTAATTTTTATCTTTCTGTATGCAAAGATATGTTACTTTATAAACAGCATGTATGTAATGAAAATAGTAAAAGCAAAACAATAAGAGGAATACTGGTAAAATGGAATATAATTATAAATGTTAACCTATATATTGTCATAACAATTGACTAAGATCGCACATTTAAATATCTGACTGTTGAAAAGGTTATTAACAAAGTTCTTGAAAAGTTTAATGTCTTCACAGTACCAGTTGAATTAGCCTACAAATATTCCAAAATTGTTCAGTCAGCACATATATAATACATAGGCACAATATTTATTCTACATTCTCTTGCTCTTACAAGAAGTCCTTAAATATCATTGTTGATTATAGACTTATTCCTAGAAAATTATTTATACATGTTAAAAAGGCAGGATAATAATTAGTGAAATATTTTCTAGGAAGTTCATAGTTGACATGTTACATTTTCTTCTAAAAAGAAATTACACATCAACTAGTACATTTTCTTGAGGAAGACAAAGGAATTTATTCTTCTAAGCTTTCTATAACAACTTTTCCTAGATTATTATTATTATTATTATATATGATTAAGCATTTCTCTTGCCATGAGCTGAAGGGACTTCAGAAATCCAACATAAACTGCGTTTATAACAAAACACTCTCTGGTTTTAGAAATGTTTCAGGCTTGTTGAGGCTTTCCAGATAGCAATTCCTGGGAGCTTTCTCCACAATGCAAGAAAGGCCCATTCAGGGTGAAAAGGGAACACTGGGAACAAATGATAGGACTTGATGGTAGGCTGAATATAGAAAGAAAGGGAAGCAGGGTCAAAGTAAACTACAGGATGTCTAATCTGTGACTTGGAAGTGAGTGGAATATTAGTGGGATTAGTGGTATCACTAAAAAAGAAAAATATGCAAAAGAACTCTAATGTTGAAACAATATAAACATAAGGGCTATATTTTCACATTAGGCCATAATTTAAAAAAATATTCTGATATGTTATTAAGAATCATAGTTGCAGAACTATTTACCATAGCAAGACTCTGGAAACAGTCAAGATACCCTTATACAGATGAATGGCTAAAGAAACTGTGGTACATATACACAATGGAATATTATGTAGCTGTCAGGAAAGACGAAGTCATGAAATTTTCCTATACATGGATGTACATGGAATCTGTTATGCTGAGTGAAATAAGTCAGAGAGAGAGAGAGAGATAAAGATGCAGAATAATCTCACTCATCTATGGGTTTTAAGAAAAATGAAAGACATTCTTGCAGTAATAATTTTCAGACACAAAAGAGAAAAGAGCTGGAAGTTACAGCTCACCTCATCAAGCTCACCACAAATAGGGATGAGTTTAGTTAGAGAAATAACTGCATTTCGAACTATCCTAATAATGAGAATGTATGAGGGAAAAAGAAAGCCTGTCTTGAGTACAAGCCGGGGTTGGGTTGCAAGAAGGGAGATTTGAGACATTGGTGATGGGAATGTTGCACTGGTGATGGGTGGTGTTCTTTACATGACTGAAACCAAAACGCATCATGTATGTAATCAAGTTGTTTAACTAAAATAAATTAAAAAAGGAATCATAGAATTTTCACATTTTAGAAGTAGTTGATTTTATAGTCAGTTTTATGAATGTGGTTCTTCTATTTCCCATGGACTTTCTCTGAAAAGCTAAAAATAAATTTCAATGGAATAAATGGTCAGAATCTCACCAGTAACCTAATTTTTTTAATAGCCTAATTTTTTAAGTTTTTTTGTTTTTGTTTTATTTTGTGGAATGAGGAATGAGTTAGCACTAGAAATACCTGGAATATCTTCCTGATAATGTCATATCCTCTCTAGCATTACCATCTGCCCAGAGCTCAATCCCAATTTTCAGATACCTTATATTAAACTTAAATCATTCATTCTTAGTCTTGTTACTACTATACTTAATAAAATTATCATCAGTTAAATTCCTCTCAAATACCTGTTTGTGAGATGTTCAAAACAAGAATTTTACAGTATTTCAATTCAATTAATTACTTAAATATTCTGCAAATAGAATTACCCTAACTTCAAAACCATTCAAGTTCCAGAAGGTTGGCTACATGATTGTTAATATATTGTTCATATTAAATTCCTCTCTCTTTTTCTTCCTTCAATTATCCCTTCTGTCCATAGATCAGTCTTTTCTTTCTCTCTCCTGTTATTTTCTTTTCTTTTTATTTAAACATTTTGATTACATATATGATTGTGGTTAGCTTCGGTCATGTAAATAACACCCCCTCACCAGTGCACCATTCCCACCACCAAGGTCCCGAAACTCCCTCCCTCCCACCCCATCCAAAGCTGTACTCCAGAGAGGTTTTCCAGTTCTCTCATTCATTCAAGTGATTATGGTAGTTTTCTGTGTAGTTATTTTTATAACTGCACTCACCACTTTTTGTGGTGAGCTTCATGAAGTGAGCTGGAAGTTCAAGCCCTCCTCTCATTGTCTTTGTTGATTGTGGCAAAGATGACTTTTATTTTCTTTAAAATCCATAGATGAGTGAGACTATTCTGTGTGTGTGTCTCTCTCTCCCTCTGACTTATTTCACTCAGCATGGCAGATTCCACATACATCCATGTATAGGAAAACTTCATGACTTCATGACTCCTGACAGCTGCATAATATTCCATTGTGTATATGTACCACAGTTTCTTTAGCCATTCATCTGTTGAAGGGCACCTTGGTTGTTTCCAGAGCCTAGCTATTGTGAATAGTGCTGCAATAAATATAGGTGTGAGGAAGGGGTTTTTGTATTGAATTTTTGTGTTCTTAGAGTACATCCCGAGGAGTGGAATAGCTGGGTCGAATGGAGCTCAATTTCAAAATTTTGGAGAAATCTCCATATCGCTTTCCATAGAGGTTGGACTAGATGGCATTCCCATCAGCAGTGGATAAGAGTTCCTTTCTCTCCACATCACCGCCAGCACTGATTATTCTCATTCTTTGTGATGTGCAACAATCTCTGTGGTGTGAGATGGTATCTCATAGTTGTTTTGATATGCATCTCCCTGATGATTAGTGATGAGGAGCATTTTTTCATGTGCCTTTTGGCCATTTTATTTCTTTTTTTTATAAAAGTGTCTGTTCATTTCTTCTCCCCATTTTTTGATAGGGTTAGATGTCTTTTTCTTGTGAAATTCTGACAGTGCCCTGTATATTTTGGATATTAGCCCCTTGTCTGAGGGGTGTTGGGTGAATAGTTTCTCTCACTCGGTGGGTGACTCTTGTATCCTGGGCACTATTTCTTTTGAGGTGCAGAAGCTTCTCAGTTTAATGTATTCCCATCTGTTGATCTCTGCTTCCACTTATTTGGAAAGTGCACTTTCCTCCTTGAAGATGCCTTTAGTCTCAATGTCATGGAGTGTTTTACCGACGTGTTGTTCTATATACCTTATGGTATCAGGTCTGATATCGAGGTCTTTAATCCATTTGGATTTTACCTTCATACATGATGTTAATTTGGGGTCTATGTTCGCTTTTTTGCAAGTGGCTAACCAGTTCTGCCAGCACCACTCGTTGAAGAGGTTTTCTCTGCTCCATTTAGGATTTCTTGCTCCTTTGTCAAAAATTAGGTAATTGTATGTCTGGGGGACAATGTCTGAGAACTCAAGCCTATTCCACTAATCTGAGGGTCTGTCTTTATTCCAATACCATGCTGTTTTCATAACTATTGCTTTGTAGTACAGTTTAAAGTTGGGGAGAGTAATGCCTCCCATTTTCCTTTTCCCTAGGAGTGCTTTAGCTATTCTAGCGTGGTTATTGTTCCAGATGAACTTCATAAGTGTTTGATCCACTTCTATGAAGAATGTCATGGGTATTTTTAAGGGAATCACATTAAATCTGTATAATGCTTTGGGGAGTATTGCCATTTTAATGATGTTAATCCTGCCGATCCACGAGCAGGGTATGTGTTTCCATTTCCGTGTATCCTCTCTTATTTCTTGGAGCAGGGCTTTAGAGTTTTCTTTGTATAGGTCCTTCACGTCTCTGGTCAAGTTGACTACAAGATATTTGAGTTTGTGTGGCACTATTGTGAACGGGATTGCCTTCTTGACTTCCGTCTCTTCCCTGTCATTATTGGTGTATAAAAAGGCCATTGATTTCTATGTGTTAATTTTGTAGCCTGTCACCTTGCTTTAGGAGTCTATTGTTTCTAGAAGTTTTTTGGTAGAGTCTTTAGGGTTTTCTAAGTAGAGTATCATGTCGTCTGCAAACAGTGAGAGCTTGACTTCTTCATTTACTATCTAGATTCCTTTTTCTTGCTTGATCACTATAGCAAGCACTTCCAGTACTACGTTGAAGAGGAGTGGTGTGAGCGGACAACCTTGTCTTGTCTGGAATTTAGAGGAAAGGCTTTTAGTTTTTCTCCATTAAGGATAATATTTGTCATTGGCTTGTGGTAGATGACTTCAACCAGATTGAGAAAGGTGCCTTCCGTTCCCATCTTGCTGAGAGTTTTGATCAAGAATGGGTGTTGGGCCTTATCAAATGCTTTTTCTGCATCTATTGATATGATTATGTGATTTTTATTTTTCTTCTTGGTGATGTTGTGTATGATGGTTTTTTTTTTGGTT
>PVKC010000348.1:30392-52900 GCA_004027635.1 Crocidura indochinensis | reverse complement strand
TTACGAATGTTAAACCATCCTTGCATTCCTGAGATGAAACCTACTTGGTCGTAGTGTATGATCTTCCTGATGATGCATTGGATCCTATTTGCCAGGATTTTGTTAAAGATCTTTGCATCAGTGTTCATCAGGGATATTGGTCTGTAATTTTCTTTTTTGGCAGCATCTCTGTCCGGTTTTGGTATCAAGGTGATGTTGGCTTCATAAAAGCTGTTTGGGAGTGTTCCCGTTTTTTCAATTTCATGGAAGAACTGGCTGGAATTGGTAGTAGCTCCTCTTGAAAGATTTGAAAAAATTCATTAGGAAATCCATCTGGACCTGGGCTTTTCTTTTTGGGCAGATGTTTGATTACACTTTCAATTTCCTCAGTGGTGATGGGGGTGTTTAGATATTCTACATCCTCCTTACTTAAAAGTGGAAAGTTATAAGTGTCCAAGAATTTTTCCATTTCTTCTAGGTTCTCATGTTTAGTAGCATAAAGTTTCTCAAAGTAGTCTCTGATTACCCTTTGGATCTCTGCAATATCTGTCGTGATCTCCCCCTTTTCATTTTTAGTATGGGTTATCAGATTTTTTCTCTCTCTTTCTTTGTGAGTTTTGCCAGTGGCCTATCAATCTTGTTTATTTTTTCAAAGAATCAACTTCTGCTTTCATTGATCTTTCAGATTATTCTTCATTTTTCCACTTCATTGAGTTCTGCTTTCAGCTTTGTTATTTCCTTCTGTCTCCCTATTTTTGGTTCCTTTTGTTGGTCATTTTCTAATTTTTTAGGATGTGTCATTAGGTTATTCAGGTATGCCCCTTCTTCCTTCCTGATTTGTGCTTGTAGAGCTATAAAATTTCCTCTCAGGACCGCTTTTGCTGTGTCCCATAGATTCTGGCAGTTTGTGTCTTCATTATCATTTGTTTCCAGGAATGTTTTGATTTCCTTTTTGATTTCATCTCGGACCCACTGGTTGTTCAGTAGCAGGGTGTTTAATTTCTAATTGTTAAGCTTTTTCTTCTTCTGTGTGGCTTTGTAGTTCACATCTAATTTCAGTGCCTTGTGGTCCACAAAGGTAGCCTGCAAGATTTCTATCCTCTTGATTTTATGGGGGTATGTTTTATGTGTCAGCATGTAGCCTATCCTGGAGAATGACCCATGTACATTGGAGAAGAATGTGTATCCAGGTTTTTTGGATGGAGTGTCCTCTATATATCTACTAGTCCTCTTTCTTCCATTACTCTTTTCAGGACTAATATGTTTTTGTTGGGTTTCAGTCTGGTTGACCTATCTAGTGTTGATATGGCCGTGTAGAGGTCTCCCACAATTATTGTGTTATTATTAATTTCTTCTTTCAGATTTGTCAGTAATTGTATCAGATAACTTGCTGGTCTCTCATTGGGTGTATATATGTTTAATAGTCTGATTTCTTCCTGTTGCACATATCCCTTGATTAGGACATAGTGTCCATCTTTGTCCCTTACCACTTTTCTGAGTATAAAGTTGGTGTCATGAGATATTAATATGGCCACCCCAGCTTTTTTAAGGGTGTTGTTTGCTTGGATGATTTTCTTCCAGCCTTTGATTTTTAGTCTATGTTTGTTCTGATTATTCAGGTGTGTTTCTTGTAGGCAGCAGGAGGTTGGATTCACCTTTTGGCCCATTTTGCCACTCTGTGTCTTTTAATTGCTGAATTTAGTCCATTGACATTGAGGGAGATGATTGTCATAGGATTTAATGTCATTTTTGTAGATAAGTTTGCTGTGTTTGTTGGTCTCTCTCTTAGAGTAGACCTATCAGGTTTTCCTTTAAGGCTGGTTTATCATTTGTGAAGATTCTGAGCTGTTGTTTATCCATAAAGCTATGTATTTTTCCTTCAAACCTGAATGTGAGTCGGGCTGGGTGTAGTATTCTCGGTGAGGCATTCATTTTATTCAGTCTTTTCACAATATTGCACCATTGTCTTCTGGCCTTGAAAGAAATTTTCTTGTGACATGTCTGCGGTAAGTCTTAGGGATGCTCTTTTGAATGTGATTTCCCTTTTTGATCTTGCTGCATTCAGTATTCTATCTCTATCTGTGGGATTTGTCATTGTAATGAGGATGTGTCTTGGGGTGTTTTTCTTTGGGTCTCTTTTGGTTTGTAATCTTCAGGCATGCAGGATTTGATTGCATGTAGTCTTTAAGTCTGGGAGTATCTCTTTGATGATGTCTTTGACAGTTGATTCTTCTTGAAGATCTCCAGCCTTGGTCTCTGGCACTCCAATGACTCTTATTTTGTTTCTATTGAGTTTATCAAAGATTTCTATTTTCATCTGTTCGCATTCCTTGAGTACTTTTTCCATTGCCTGTTCGTTTGTCTTAAGATTCTTTTCCACTTTCTTCTGTTGTGTTGAGTTTTACTGCATTGCATCTTTCAGTACTCAGATTCTCTCCTCAGCTGATGATACCCTGCTGGCGAGGTCATCCATTGAGGTTTTCAGTTGAGCCACCGTATTTTTCAGAGCTGTTATTTCAGTTTGGAGTTTTCTGATCTGCCTTTGTGTTCTGTTCATATCGATTTATGCTTTCTTTGACTTCCTGAAACATCTTCCATATTGCTATTTTAAGTTTCTTGTTAGAGAGGTTAAGCACATGGTTGGAATGTATTAGATAATCCAACCTTTCATCTTCATTTTCGGTGCATGGGGTTTGCCTGCGAGGTTTCACCATTGTCACGCTTGTAATGTGGTTTTTCCTTCGTGTTGTGGTGGGGTTCATTGGTTAGTAAGAGCGCACGGCCGTGAAATGAAGCATAGCAGCCTCGCTCTTCTTCTGCCACGAGTTGACAGATAGGCAGAAAGAGGACAGGTTTCCCTTGAATCCTGAGCATGGTCAGAGGCCCAGCAGGGTGGGGCTTCTGCAGGCCAGAGAGCTCAGCTTATTTGACAGCAACCCCACAGTCAAGTTACTTACAGGCAGCTTCAGAATGCAGTTTTTTGGGGGGTGCTTGGAAGACCTTCAGGATTCAAACCGACAGGCAGACAGGCAGAAAGAGGGCAGGTTTCCCTTGAATCCTGAGCTTGTTCTGTTCTTTTGTGACCTGCCTCCCATCTTTCATTCCTTCCTTCTTTTCACATTTACATTCTGATTTTATGCCATGTGTCTTGTATTGGAGACACATAGCACTCAAAATAAGGAGGAAAAGTTAAGATAACTATGAAAAAACAATTGATATTTTATAAGCATAAAGCAGAGACCAAATAGATCTAAAGCCTTATATATATATTTGGTTTTTGGGCCACACCCGGTGACGCTCAGGGATTACTCATGGCTATGTGCTCAGAAGTCGCTCCTGGCAGGCACGGGGGACCATATGGGGGACCGGGTGATCGAACCACGGTCCGTCCTAGGTTAGCACAGGCAAGGCAGGCACCTTGCCTCCAGCGCTACCGCCCGGCCCCCTAAAACCTTATATTTTAAAACTATTTCCTAAAGTTACAGTAAAATTTTCTTTCCAGTAGCATCATTGGATAAATTGATAAGTATAATATATATTATTTTATCTGAATATGAAAACCACTCTAAGATTTCATTAAAAAACAAGTCTACTGTTATCCAAAATCTTCTAAACTATTGAAAATAGACTAACAGTATAACACAACAAAAGAAAAATAATTGTACAATGAAATAGAACTTATCCCTATGAAGTAATGTATTCTTAATTTCTATAGAAAGTATATGTGAGTTCACAACAAATTATGTTCATACCTATTTTTATACAGGGTCAGAAAAGAAGTCAAAGGAAGAACATAAAGAAGTCAGTGGAAGGAAGATAAAAAAGAAATCCTATCAATACAGTAATGCCTTGCCTTTACCAGCAAAAATATTCTGCAAAGCAGGGTTTTATGACCAGTACATTTGGAAAATATTGCATTCAGGGATTTTCAGCAATCATTAGCAAGAGAAAGCGCTGAAAAAGCTTACCATTAAAATAACAACAACAGCAACAACCATTTTCTTGTGTAAATTCTCTTTACATTCTTACAGAACATAAATTTTATTAGGGAAGTCTTTTTAAGAAACCACCACTAAGAAATATAAGAAGAATGTAGTAAATTGAATTTCTATGGGAAGAGAAATGTCTAAGAAAGTAATGAAATGAATCCTAACATCAACAGCCACTTTGCTCACTAGACTTGGAAAATTCATCTAGTCTCATTTTGTCTGGATGATTTTACCACCTAATATTAACAGTTCTCAGGGTAAATGTTCCATACTCATGCTATATAATAAATGTCATTAAATGCTCCAAGTAAGCTAATTAAGACATTTTTCTTCAGAATCAAGATTAGCCTTAGCTCATCTCCATCTGACTACATTATAATAGGAATACTATTAATTTATCTTTTTGTTTGTTTTTTTTCAGCCACACCTGGTAATGCTCAGGGATTACTCCTGGCTATGTGCTCAGAAATCGCTCTTGGTTTGGGGGACCATATGGGACTCTCGAGGATCAAACCACAATCCATCCTAGGCTGGTGTGTACAAGGCAGATGCTTTACGTCTTGCTCCACTGCTTTGGCCCCTATTAATTTGCCTTGATGAAAAGAGGGAGTGTTTTGTTTATCAAATGCCAATTTATAATACTCCCTAATACTTCCTTTTAAAGTGATAAATTACTTTCTATTCATAGGAAAATGCTTTTCTAGATATTTTGATCAAAATATATTGGACTCTACCTTTGGATGCAACCTTAAATAGCATGCTAGTGCTCATATTCCTCATACTTGATGTGTATCAGGAAAGCCCTATTAAACATAATAGAAGGTTCGTTGGAGAAGGTCTAGTGTAATGTATCTGTGCTGTTAAATCCTTTGTTGGGTATTTGTGAATCCACGAACAGTCCTCAGAATGAGAAATTACTTCCCATCCTCTTGTCCCCTTTTGCGGGGAGACCTTGGTAATATTTATCCGCAGCAAATAATAATCCACACAGACAAGAAGATTAGGGTGTAAAAGATTGGGCAAAGAGAGAGAGAGTGAGAGAATCCTCTTGCAGCCTGCAAACAGCTTTCGCGAAAACCCCTCTCCACGGTCCATCAAGCTATTTATTGCCAACTTCACAGCGCCCCCATCTGGAAGGTCTAGGTGGGCAATAGTCACAGAACAATCCTAAGGAAATATTTTTATATACAACAATTCCAAGAATAATCTTATGGAAACTTTTTCAAATACTATAGTCTAGAGAAGCAGGTATTTGAAAAAAATTCGTTAGGACTAAAGTAATGAAATTAATGAAGAAGTGAAGATGTAAAATAGGGAAAGAGAAGGACACAAGCAAGTGTATACTTTTAGGCCCAAACCCAGTTTATGAGACTCTGAAACAAAAGGAGTTTGACTTTTACTACCCATACTTGTCAAACTCGGTGGAGGTCATTCCCAGAGGATCTTAAACTCAAGGGTATTTAGAATCTGCATATATAGACAAAAATGATTCCAATAACTAATATAGGTGATGAGATTAAATGTAAAGGCAAATAAAAAATCCTCTACTGCTGATATAAAGAAAGAAAATAAAGACATCAAGAAGATGGAGGCACAGTGCCAAAAGTATTTAGCAGTGGGGTCAAAGCAATAGCACTGTGTTGCACAGCGCATGGTTGATTAGGGTTTGGTCCTCAGCATCCTATATGGTCTCCTTCTGTAGATGGCTTCTGTCCTACAGCCTCCAGTGGAATTTCAATGAATCCACTGTAGGGAAGAGTGGGTTGCATGGGTGGTAAATATGAAAGTTGAAATAATGAAACCACGCACAGAGTATATGGGCTCAGCATATCTTCTGGCAGAAGTGCAACAAGTTTAATTTTTTAAGCAGGTTGATATATAAGGGTAAAGCCAGCCATAGGTATAGAGAATAATAATTTATAATCACAAAGCAAAGTTTAATAGTAAACATGCTTAATCTATGGGTGTGAGCTATAATGATTCTGAGTTACAAATGAGAGGGTTATAATTCAAGGCAGCTCTTTGCAAGATTACTGCAAATGCAAAATTAGGGATTATTAGGAAGTAGAAAATAGTCACTGAGCCAGGCTCTTGTTGTTTTAGAGGTCAAGTAAAGGAAGGAGCCAAATCCCCTAAATTGTGGTTCCCTTTCTCTAAGGAGAGTCAATAGCCTATTCTGGCTACGCCCTTGATTACCAGAAACTACAGCTACAAGGACATATTTGAAAAAGAGAAAAAATAGTCTTTGCTTTTAGTTGCTAAATATTATCCATAAAAGAGGTTCTCTTAGTAATCATTGATGCTGGAATTTCTGAGCCAAATTATTTGATAGTTCATAATTTTGCTTGAGATTTTTACAAAGGACAGATAGCCAAATAATGACAGAAAATGTAATACCAAGAATTAATTTTTCACTTTGGGAATTCCTCAACTACCCATGCAGGGGAAAAAGGCAGTGGGCCTTTTGAGGAATACCGTGGGGGTTATTTCAGTTCTCCCCACCAGGAAAATCTGGGGATACATCTGGTGTGCTAAGCTCCCCTAAAAGTTTATGTATGCGGTGGCAATCTCCCAAGCCTGCCAGGTGTAATTTCTAAGCGCAGAGCCAGGAGGAACCCCTGAGAGCAGCTGGGAGTGTCCCCCCCCCCCACCAAAGTATTCGGCAGAAAGCTTATACAAACCTACTGAGTCAATAACTTTGCATCTATGAGTCTCTCTGTTTTTGTGTTTTTACTTTCAGTAATGTCTGTTTATTTCATAATAAATGTAAATTTATTACAATTTAACATAAATTATATAATAGTAAATTTAGTATAATTGAACTTAAGTCTACGTCTTCCTCTTAAGGAGAAAATTCTGTATGTTTATATTTTATTTACTTTTACTTTGTTTAGTTTTTAGTTTGGAGGTCATACCTGGTGGTGCTCAGGGCTAACTCTTCAGATCTGTACTTAGAAATCACTCCAAGTGTTGTTTCGGAACCATATTCATTCCTAAGGATCAAATCAAGTTAAACCATAGGCAAAGCTTTAAATCATATGCATATGCCTTAATCTCTCTATTCCCCTAGGCTTTAGTATAAAACTCTTTTAATGAAACGGTTTAGCTTTCATATTCCTCTCTTTTCAATTTAGCAGCATAGTTTCTTTTATGATCTATGTCTAAATTTTATTTCTATCTAATTGGGCAGAAAAAAATGGACTTTTTCCGCAAGACTTTTTCAGGACAGAACACAGAGATATAATATTAGCTGCCAGAATACTATTGGACCCTGTGCCATTTGCTCTTAATCCAAGTGGATTTCTATAGAGATAAATAAGTTTAACTTTTCTTCATAGTAAATGCCATCTGTTAGCACTCTGAAAAAATGACGCTGATATATGATTCATTGGCTTATGTATATTCTAATATATATGTGAGTTTAAAATAATCTTTTCAGACCTTTTTTGGATCTTGTGACTCATTTTGGAATATGTTCTTGCTTTATTCCAATTTCATTATTTGGTTTCAGAGTCAAAATTAGAAAACTAAAGTGAATATTTTATGACCTACCTTGAATCCCTGTGCGTACTATCAACTTTTTGCAATTAAATTTTAAAACAATGTCTCTAAAATCTAAATTAGCTTAGGAAAAGGTGGTAGTTTCATATATGCTGTCCTTATTTCATAAATATTCCTGTCTTTAATTAAAGTTAGGAATAACATTTATTTTTGTATATGGAGGATGTGTTTTCATAGAATTCATATTTCATAACTTTTCCTTTTTTTAATCAGGAATAACATATTTTAGCTCTTGCTTCATCTTACATAGCATATATATCAGTGACATGCAAAATATGTCAGATTTACCACCCAGAGTGATGTACCACACTTGCTTGCAAACAAACATTGTCAGAGATAAGCGATTACTTCCATGTTCTCCACTTTATGTCCCAATTCCCAATGGTGTCAAATCCTCCTTCAAAGGTTGATAAAGCTCTCTAAAGGAGTCTCTTCTATCCATAACTGGAAGAAAACTTTCCTTCTTGTGATCTTCCTGTGGGATATATATGCTTGCTTATGAATTAATATTCAAGAATCTTCCTCCAAAACTGAAGTCAGGAGGCAAAGAGGCTGTGCCAGAAATTCTGAAATCCTCGTTCTCTGAAACTCTGTTGTGTTACAAATAGAAGCAGAGAGCTAACATTTTATAAAAATACATAATGCATGCGGTTACTTAAGCAATATCAAATATTGCATTTTTTGCATCTTTTTTATTTATTTTAACATGTACATTTACTATATCCCTCAAACTCACAGATTGTAAAATATTGCATTTTTTAGTGTCTGTTCATAAAGCTCCTTCTCCCCAAAATGAAAAATAGAACAAACAAGATATGTCTTCATGGAACTTATGCAAAGTGATAAACAATAGGGCTTCATTCTTTGCTTCTCCAATAAAATCTTTACAATTGTCCTATTTTTTAGGGCTGACTGTTGAGCTCGATGGAGGAAAGAATAGAAGAGAAGTAATGATAATACAATGAATGACTAGAGGCCATGAATAGACTCCATACAAGGAGTATATGCCATGTGATTCATAAATAAGTGTATGAGAAAAGAAAGTCTTCTGGATATATATTAAAATTGTTTGTGGGAAATTAGCTTTTGCAGTTGTGTCCAAAACCTCAAACATCTCTATAAACTATAGATCCTTCTCTTTGTGTAAAAATATATTAAAAATGTCCCTGCCAATAAGCTTCTTACCATTAATTGTGTGTTTATACTGATTCTGCAATGGCTTGGAAAGTGTCAAAGAAAATTTATTTTAATCTGTCATAGTAATGAAATATTTCTGTTGCTGCTAGCTATGTAATAATGAACTCTAGTTCTAATAGGTGGAAAGAGTGGAAGACTTAATGAAAGTCAGACAATTAAATCACTTGCTGCCACATTTGAATAGAAGGACTGAAAGAGAGATGAAGTCAAGGGGGAAATTTTTTTTATTCTTTCTATTATCTCACTCATAAATGACAGACAAAAAAAGAAAAAATAGACGATATATAATTATAAAAATCCCTTGGACTTTTATATAAAGCTAAGTTTCCAATATGTAGGGTGTGGAATTTGTGATGGAGAAAGGAAGGGAGCACAAGGATTAAAATTAATATCATGAGAATACTAGATATCTTGGGCTCTTTGGTGGTGACAGACACATGGTAACTTATTCACTTAAAGCATAAATGTTAACATTTTAACCATTTTAACTTAACTCAAATTAAAAAAAAATAAGTCCCAAAATACAATTCAAAAGTCCCTTCCTCATACCTATATTCATTGCAGCGCTATTTACAATATCCAGACTCTGGAAATAACCAAGATGCCCTTTAACAGATGAATGGCTAAAGAAACTATAGTACATATATGCGATGGCATATTATGCAGCCATATGCATATATGGCATATTATATCAGGAGAGATGAAGTCATAAAATTTTTCTGTGCATGAATGTGCATGGAATATATTATGCTGACTGAAATAAGTTAGAGGGAGAAAGATAGACACAAAATAGTCTCACTCATCTATGGATATTAAGAAAAATTAAAGGCATTATTGTAATAAGGCCCAGAGACAATAGAGCTAAGGGTCAGAAGGGCTGGAAGGACTGGCTGACAATTTGAAGCTCACCACAAAGAGTGGTGAAAGTTGTTAGGTAAATAACTACACTAATAACGAGTATGACAATGTTAAAGAATGAGAGAAATAGAAAGCCTGTCTCGAATACAAGCAGGAGTTGGAGAGGGGGTAGGCAATGGTGAGGGGAATGTTGCACCGGGGAAAAGGGGTATTCTGTTTATGACTGAAACCCAACTACAATTATGCTTGTAATCATGGTGCTTAAATAAAGATTTAAAAAAATTAAGTCTTTGGGGCAAAGTGATAGCGCAGTGGTAGGGTGTTTGCCTAGCACACAGATGACCCATGGCAGAGGTCGGTTTGAACCCCTTCATCCCATACGGTCCCCCAATCCAGGAGCTATTTCTGAGTATGTAGCCAGGAGTAACCTCTAAGAATCACTGGGTGTGGCCCAGAAACCAAACATAAATAATTAAATAAATAAATAAATAAATAAATAAATAAATAAGTCTTGAAACTTTTGAGCCAAGAAGACAAAAATCCTGGGAGTAAGATAAAACAGAAAATCTAAAAATTCTTCCAAAACTGTAAATAATGCAGAAAACTGTATCAATCAGGTCTTCAGCAGGAGATAGCACTAGGTAATTGGGTAACTTGATGAGGATAACTGAAATGATTAGGTTTTTCTCTACATGCTTGTCATCATGCAATAAACTAACCCAGTTATTCATGGAATCTACAGAGAAAGACTTCTCAATATGCAATATACTTTTCAAGTATGGACAAAATTAAGTTCATAGCTGAGCCCAGTTAAAGGAATGATGCATGTTTCCCATGTGGGAATGTGCCTTATAGCAAAGTGATGTGTCAGAGAAGTTATTGGAAAGAGGAACTGACTCAAGTGTGATCTACCACACCAGTCATTCTAGTCTTTATTTGGTCAAACATTTCTTCTATTTGCAGCAAAATAATGGCATGGATGGAACCAGGAACTATTTATATATAGAACCAAGCTGTTATTCATTAACTATTGAATAAATTATCTCTTTCCTGTGAAAGCACAGGAAAAATAATACGAGTTTTACCTACTAATATACCCCAATCTGTTTTCTGAGGGTAACTTTTAATGCAGTATTCCACATTTGTTATGTAATATTTGCATAACACTTCCAGTGTGCCATGTGCCTCACAACAAATATTTAGGCAATATTCCCACAATAGCCTAGAGAGAATTTTCTGTGATCATATAGTCCAATATGGAGGTGGATGAGGAGGCAAGAGTGTCACAGCAACGCCAAAGTAAGTAACTGAAGGGTAGAAAGTTTCAACAGTCTCCTCAGTGTGTCATTTATACCAGCAAACATGTTTCTGGCTGAACTGACTGATGATTGAACTGAAGTAAATAAAACAGACAGATGTTTTAGCAACATGTTCTCACAGCTTCAGAGAATTTTAAGGATTCTCAACACCAATTTGTTTGCCTCCAACTGCAATAGATGGGTTTGCATTCTACCTAATGACTTTGTAGTACATTTTTTCTTTGTAGTAAATGACCCTATGATCTAAAATATATACTGACAATGAACATAAAAATACTGTTTTTAATTTTTTTTCTTCAATGACCTATTCTGAGACCAATATTTCAGTGGAATTATTTTATTTGGGGATGTTTCCAGAAAACACTTGGAGTGAGACAAGGAAGGGAAATTCTTTGAAAGAGATACACAGAGGTACCACCTAAAGTGACTTCATTCCTCTGGAGAAATTAGGAAACCATATTGATCATAAACTTCTGAGTTAATTTGCCTGGTCATAAAAGTATGAGAGCTGAAATATACCTTAGTTTTTTTTTTCAGTCATTAGTTTAAATTAATCTTGACTCTCTCTATTTTTCTTGGCACTTCTGTCTCATAATTTTTTTGGATTAACACGTTTTTAAACAATTTTAAAAAAGAACTTTCTGTAGTTTCAGAGAATATCATTAAGGAGTCATTGGCAATTGGGAGTGGGTAGGTAAACTGAACCGCTGAAGTCCAAGAGATGTGAATTAAGCATGACAAATAGTTTGCATACACTTAATGATGATACATTTGCTTCAGTGCAATAGAGTCTGGATACTTCTTTTTCTTAAATAAAAATTTAAAAAGGAAAATAACAAAGAAAGAAAAATAGGAGAATGGATTATGAGTGAGAGAAAGAGAGAGCTATCTTGGTTTTTAATCAAAACTACCACAGTTATTTGAAAATGGAAAATAGAACTTAAACAAATATTAATTAGAAGAAGAAAGCAATCTACTTCCAGAAAGTAATTAAAAAGAACATTATAGATTTAAAAGGGGCAATTACTATAGACACTACATAAATTCAAATAGTAATCAGAGATTACTTTAAGAAACTCTATGCCACAAAACAAGAGAACCTGCAAGAACTGGATAAATTTTGGTCTCCTATGACCTCACAAGGTTAAACCAAGATTATCTGGCATATCTGAACAGACCTATCATGATTGAAGAAATCAAAAAGGTAATCAAAAGTTTTAACAAAAACAAAAGCCCAGGCCCACATGGATTTATTAGAGCATTCTTTCAAACCTTTTAATAGGATCTACTGCCAATCATATTCAGGCTCTTTAGGGAAACAGAAGAAATAGAAATATTAAAAGTTTTTTACAAAGCTTACAATAAGCTAATATCAAAAGGCGAGAGATGTCACAAAAATGAGAACTACTGACCAACATCCTTGATGAACACATGAAAAGATACTCAACAAAATTCTAGAAAATAAGATCCAATGTCTCATCAAGATTTATCCCAGAGATGCAAGAATGGTTTAACATATACAAGTCAAACAATGTAATACATCATATCAACAAAGAAAAATAAATATTACATGCTCATATAATAGATACAGAGAAAGCACTTAATAAGGGCCAACATCCATTCATGATAAAAATTCTGAACAAGATGGAAATGGAAGAAACTTTTCTCAATATAGTCAAGGCAAAATACCACAAGCCTATGGAAAATATTATACTTAATGATAAAAAAACGAGTTTTCCTTCTAAACTCTGACACAAGACAAGACTGCCCCCTTTCATCACATCTTAACATAGCATGAAAGTACTTGCCATAGCAATTAGGAAAGACAAAGATATTAAGATTTTCATTCTTCAAATATGACATGATACTATATTTAGAAAACCCTAAAGACTCTACCAAAAAACTTCTAGAAACAATAGGTCTGTACAGCAAAGTGACAGGCTATGAAATTAACATCCAAAAATCAATGGCCTTCTTATACATGAATAAATATAAAGAAGAAATAGACATTAAAAATACAATACCATTCACAATAGTACCACATAAATCAAATACCTCGGTAGCAATTTAACTAAAGAGGTGAAGGACATATACAAAGAAAATTACAAAACAATGCTTTAAGAATAAAAGAGAACACAAGGAAATGGAAACATATACCCTGCACATGGATCAACATTATTGAAAGGATCAACATTATTAAATGGCAATATTCCCCAAAGCATTATACAGGCTTAATGCAAGTTCTCCAAGGACCCATAACATTCTTCAAAGAAGTTAATCAAAAACTCCTGAAATTCATTTGAAAGAATAAATACCTATGAATTGCCAAAACAAACCTTAGAAAAATATGATGGAATACATCACTTTTCCAAACTTTAAGTTTTATTACAAAGCAATAGTCATGGGCCAGCGAGATAGCACGGAGGTAGGGCATTTGCCTTGCATGCAGAAGGACGGTGGTTAAAATCCCGGCATCTCATATGGTCCCCCGAGCCTACCAGGAGTTATTTCTGAGTGTAGAGCAGGAGTAACCCCTGAGCGCTGCTGTGTCTGACCCAAAAACCAAAATAATAAATAAATAAACAAACAGAATACTATTGGAACAAAGACAGACCCTCAGATCAATATAATATACTAGAGCATTCAGAAAATGAATTCCAGAAATAAAATCAACTAATCTTTGCCTTGATTAGCACTGGAGAACTTCCTTGATTTCCCTCTAGGAGACTCGATGACACAAACTGCGTACGATGAAATTATAAAGGTATGAGGGACCACACAAGTTTATGTGGGGGAACAGTGTTCTAATCTTTAATGTCCTAACCAGGGGTATAATTGGGGCAAATTGCCAGTCACAAGTATGAAAGGAATGCTCATATTTTGTTTCTTTGCACAGTACAGCATATATCTTTTCAGTGGGTCTTCTGATGAGATTTTTCTCAGGAATCTTGATTAGTCTTCTAATGGAATTTTTCTTAGAAATCTTAAGATTCCTCTTAGGTTATAGTGCAACAAATCTTTGATAAAGGGGCAAAAAGGCAAGGAAATATTCAGCAAGTGGTGTTGGGACAAATGGTCAACCACATGCAAAAAGTGAACTCAGAACTAAATCTAACATCATGCACAAAGATCAAATAAAAATTAAAGACCTTGATGTCAAACCTTAAGCTATAAGGTATATAGAAGAAAATATAAGCCAAATACTCCATGATGTTGACAGAAAATTTCTTCAAGGAGGAGTCACCACTGTCCAAACAAGTGGAAGCAGAGACAAATAAATGGACTAAATAAAATTGAGAAGATTCTGCACTTTAAAGGAAACAGTGTCTAGGATACAAAGGACACCCACCAGATGGGAGAAACTATTTACCTAAAATCCAACTGATATGGGGCTAATATCCAAAATATACAACTTACTAACAGAAATTAATAAGAAAATAACATCTAGCCCTATCAAAAAATGAGTAGAAATGAACAGACATTTCTTCAAAGAAGAAATGCAGATGGCCAAAGGGCACATGACAAAAATTCTCCACATCAAAACAATAACGTGGTTCCTTCTCATGCCACAGAGACTGGCACACATCACAAAGAACAAGAACAATCCATGCTGGCAGGGATGTGGGGAGAAATGAACTCTAAATCACTCTAAATCACTGCTGGTAGGAATGCCATCTAGTCCAATCTTGCTGGAAAACAATATGATTGTTCCTCAAAAATCTGTAAATTGATCTCTCATGTGATCCAGCAATACCACTCCTAAGGTTATACTGTAAGAAAAAAAATTAAAATGCCCTCTGCACCCCAATGTTTAGAGGTACACTATTTACAATAGCCAGAATCTGGAAATAACCCAGAAACCCAACAATGAATTAGTGGCTAAAGAAACTGTGATACACTTACACAACATAATACTATGCAGCCATTAGGAAAAAAGGAAGTTATAAAATTTGCCTACACATGGATGGATATGGAAAATATTATGCTGAGTGAAATGATCCAGAGGGAGAGATATAGGCAAAAAATAGTCTCATTCATCTGTGAAATAAAAGAAAAATAAAAAAAAGAGTATGGCAATAATATACAGAGACAATAGTACTGAATACCAGGAGTACAAGCTCATGACATAGAGCTTGCCACAAAGAGAGGTTAGTGTAGATAGAGCATTAACCACAATGACAACTAATGTGACAATGATAGTGAAGGAGAGAGGAAGAATGTCCCATTTGATAGATCTGCTGTGAGTGTAATAGTCTTTCCTTTGTATGTAATTTTCTTTTTTGATCTGACACTGTCAACATTCTGTCTCAATCTTTGTTTCTTGTCAGTCTCCATGTTGGAATTTTTCTACTTGAGTCTAATTTACATGGAATCCTTTAGGCATTTGCAGGTTGCAAGTTGAGTTCCTCAACTCTAAGATACACTTAGCTATGATTTTTTTTTGGGGGGGGGGTCATCCCCGGTAGCACTTAGGGATACTCCTGGTTCTATGCTCAGAAATCCCTCCTGGTAGGCTCGGGGACCATATGGGATGCTGGGATTCGAACCGCTGTCCATCTACATGCAAGGCAAACACTTTACCTCCATGCTATCTCTCTGGCCTCAGCTATGATTTTTTTAAAAAATATTGTTTCTTCACCAAACTATGCTGGTTCTTAAAGACTTTGATGATTCTTATATTTTTCCTTTTGAGTTCTTAATATTATGTTCAATTCTTTTCATACTTTTCCTCCATTTAATTTGCTTTCTAAAGCTTAGCTCTATCTCATTGTAATAGAAAATAAAACATGTTTTCTAGGAATATTAATTTCCATCAAAACAGTCTTTTCTCCTTTTTAGGGTTTTCTTTAGGAGGGGGACTCACACAGTAGTGCTCACGGAATATTCTTGTCTCTACATTTAGGAATCAGTCCTGGCAGTTCTCAGGGGACCATATGGAATGCCAGGGATCAAATCAAGGTCAGAGGCATGCAATTCAGACACCCTACCCACCATGCTATGGTTCCTGTCCCCAAAACAGCTTTTTCTTCATTGGATGTTTCAAAATATCACTTACTTATATCTGTCTGAAAATTAGATTGTGTTTTATAAAAAATATTTTTTAAAAATAGATATTTTCTTTCCTGGTTTTTAACAATTTAGTGACAGAATCTAGCAATTTGATGTGGGAAATCCAAAGCATTGAAATATAGGTTTCTGTATCAAACTTAACTTTATTTGCTTTTGAGATTTGTAGGTGGTCCTCCTATACATGGAAATGTGGATCCTACTTTGACCTTAGAGTCAAGCCCAACCTCAGAGCATTTGTTAGTTGATAGAAGAAAGAGAGCTATAGATGTGGCATGTAAAGAGGCAGAGCCAAAAATAAATGATATCCAAGACAACAACCATTTGAACTTTCAATAAAAACCCCGAGGTTTAAGGGCAGAGTTAGAAAAGGTGACAATGGTATAATGGTGGAGGGTCATGACACATTGCAGTGGTGAAAGAACAGGCATTTTGTTTTACTGACATAAGCATGAACATAAGCACTATTGTCACTTCTGTTGTAAAAAAAAATAGATAAATATTTCAAAAAGAGAAAGCTAGAAGAAATAACATCTGTTTCCCTACATCTATCAACTGTGTGTTTCTGGTAAGAATATAACGAGTTATTAGTAAGCCTAGCATGCTTTATATCTCATTGCCTATTTAAAAACATACAGATTAAAATATAATCAAGGTGTGTACTATAAATCTCATACCTAACTTGACCTGTTTTCAGTCATTCTGATGCTCATTCTGATAAATTGTTTCTTTATTTGTTTGTTTGTTTTGTTTTGAAATTTTTCTACCATCTGTTTAATGTATATTAGATTTAAGCTCCCAGAAACATAGTTTGCTTTATGGCTTTAGCTTTAACTTGGTCTCCATCTGTTGACTTTCTCCTTTAGAAGTGTGTCATACTTCAGGGTTGGAGCAGGAGTACAGTGGGTAGGGTGCTTTCCTTGTATATGGCCAACTTGGGTTCAAACTATGAGCCTTCCATATGGTTCCCAGAGCCCCATTAGTAGTGATTCCTGAGCACAGAGTTAGGAGTCAACCCTGAAAACTGTTTGGTGTGACCTCAAAACAAAACAAATCAAAACAAAAAAGAAACATGTCACACCTCAAAATATTCTTAGCATCTCTAGTAGAGCTATTTCTTACTTCCTTTCTTTTAAGAGAAAACATCACTGATCCAAATTATTTTTCCAAAGTCAAAGGAAAATCAATTCAGAACACACTGGGATCAGATTCTAGTACTTAGAAATCTAAATGACTTGAATTACTTAGCTCCAAATGCCAATGATTAGTTGTTACACGTGTCAGAGTCCCCCAGACCATCCCAAACTCATGCTTAAAAAAGGATTCTCTTTTTTCAACTGCTCTCTCACAAGCATACACAAAGGGATACTAAATACAGTGAAATGTGCCACCTCTCTTTTGTAAAAAATTTAAAAGTAAAACTTTAGAACCTGCTGGGTGATATATTTCATTATATATTGGTGTAGCAAAATTCAAAATAGATTCACACAGTTGTTTAAAAAAACACTAAAATTTTCTTCTATCCCCAAGGGTTTAAGTCTGTCAAAAATACTACAATTTTAGTCACAAGGAGCAAAAAGCAGACAAACGTCATGTGTGCCTCCTACTGTCTCTGGCTCAAAACCCACTCAGGTTCTGAAATAATCTTCTTCCACATGATCTCCCAGATTTGTACAAATGCAGAGCAAGCTAAACCAAGCTAATGCAAAACAGTAAAATCAAGAGCATCATCAGTGCCCTTTACTCAAAATTCTGATATTTATTCAAAGAAGCAGATCACACTGTATTTAGGAAACATTTTAGAAATGTCAGAGTGGTAGCTTCTTGTCCATCTTCTTTTAGTCCCAATTACATTCCTTATTTGACATATAATTCAACCATTTGTTTGGAAGATCTAAGGACATATGAATGAATATCAACAAACATGGACTGAAGAATGAATATCAACAAACATGGACTGAAGAATGAATATCAACAAACATGGACTGGAGAATGAATATCAACAAACATTAAGACAATATTAAATTTATTCCTAGGGAAAAATAAACAGCAAAATATTTGATAGATCTAGCCTTTATGTTCAAAGAAGAGAGAAATTAAAATGGATAAATTTTAAATTAAATATTACTAAAAGCATGAATTATTTTCAACCTAGAAAAGCAGATAAAACAAACTGAAAAGACTCAGAAATGAAGGTGCAGGACATGTATAAAATGTATATAGATAAAAACCAAGAAATAATTCTTCAATGCTTTCACAAAAATATGAAGTGTATGAGGCAAATTTTTGCTTATTAAAAATCATGTTCCTACAAAAGGTAAATTTATGTAATAATTCCTCATGGTTGTAAATATAAATTGTAGCTGTCAATAATTTTGGAAACAGACTTATAGTCAAGTCATATTAAACTCATACTAGAATAGGATGGACTCAAATCCCAATATTTATATGCTTTAAAGAGGTGAGAGACAAAGAAAGAGATTTAGTAAAAAACACCAAGTGAATATGAAACAAGTTGAAGTAAAGTGTCTATAAGAATCAAGGATGCCTGACAACCATTAGAAGCTATGACAAAGGTTTAGATTAGTTTTTTTTTAATTGCAAATAGAATAAAATGGTTGCTGAAGAGATAGCACAGGGCTTAAGGTGCTTGCCCTATACATAGCTTACCCTTCTTTGAATTTCTGCACCACAAATGGTCCCTCGAGCACTGCCAGGGGTGACCTCTGAGAACAAAAGTAGAAATAAATCCTGAGCACCATCACGTGAAGTTCAAAAACAAAGGGGAAAAAAAATAACAACAAGAACAAAAATGGGCTTTGCTTGCTTCTGAATTCTGGGCTTTTAACCTAAGAAAATGGATTTCTTGGGGCCCGGAGAGATAGCACAGCAGTATTATCCTTGCAAGCAGCTGTTCCAGGACCAAAGGTAGTTGGTTCGAATCCCGGTGCCCCATATGGTCCCCTGTGCCTGCCAGGAGCTATTTCTGAGCAGACAGTCAGGAGTAACCCCTGAGCACTGCTGGGTGTGAACCCCCCCCCCAAAAAAAAAGAAAAAAAAAGAAAATGGATTTCTGTTGCTTGAAGATACTGAGTATGTACAATTCAGAAATAAATACAGATAGTTTATAGATATAAACCAGAATGAGTCTCTCCAAATGGAGACTTAGATGTCTAAGTGGAAGATGGCTTTATTTTTTTAATATCTTTATTTAAACAACTTGATTACAAACATGATTATGGTTGGGTTTCAGTCTTGAAAATGACATCCCCCTTCACCAGTGCAACATTCCCATCCCCATTGTTCCAAATCTCCCCCACCTCCGTGGCTTCAGTGTTTTAAGTTTGGGGAATCATGATGATATGATTAAGCATGTTATGCAACAAAGCAGAATCACACCTTATCCAAGAAGAGGCTGTTTGGTTTTAAATGTTGAATAATGAGACATTAGATAATAAGGGACATTTTCCTAATTAATGATACAAATAAGTTTTATATAGTAAAATTCTAGAAAGGAAATGCCAACACTTTAGGTTTTGTCATGCAAGAGCATATTGCCAATCTTAGCTTAGTGTACAACCCTTATTTTTCAAAACCTTTTCACATCACTGATCTCCAACTGATTTCAATAGCAAACCAGGGAGGTATAATTATCTTCAACTTATAGGTAGGTAAAGTAAGGTTTTTTTTTTTGAGATCTTAGAAACTTGCCATAGTTACATAAAAATAAGCTATTGGTAGAGATAAAAAAAATAAAAATGTCCTACTAATTGACTTTTAACATCCACCAATGTCAAGCCGTCCTTCTGAAATTCAGAATAATGTAAATTTTGCTGGCAAGGCCAATAAGCAGTAAAAATAAAAGTGAATTGCATTAGACCTCTGAAGGACAAACAAGAGTTATCACTAAATTAATATGCTTTAACACAGGAAAATAGTTATCATTTCATTAAATTATTAAATTTTTGTGAAACAACTTCAAAATATTCACAAGTGATAAAACCAGGAATTTAAGAAGATGCTAAAATAAAAAAAATGTGGGATAGGAATTTATGTATAATAAAGATAATGATGGGGGCCAGAGAGATGGCATGGAAGTAGAGCATTTGCCTCGCATGCAGAAGGACGGTGGTTCAAATCCGGCAACTCATATGGTCCCTCGAGCCTGCCAGGAGCAATTTCTGAGCACAGAGCCAGGAGTAACCCCTGAGAGGTGCCAAATATGATCCAAAAACCAAAAATAAAAATAAATAAAAATAAAAAATAGAGATAATGATGGAAACTGAAATGAGGAAGAGTAACTCAGAAGAGGGTTAGGACTGGGTAAAGACAGAGTCAGAAAGAAAAGATAAGGACATATGAAAGATGCTGGGGTTCTGTTTGATTTGGATGCCACACTGATCAGTGCTCAGTGTTTACTCCTGGCTTTGTGCTCAGGAATTAGTCCTGGCATTGTCCAGAGGACTGTGGGATGCTGATCATCAAACCTGAGTTGACCTCCAAAAAGTATAAGGAATGATGCTGTTGAAAAATAGACGTACTAGGATATTCAGAATAAGTCTTCCAGATCTTGTCACTATGGTTAACACTATTTTGAGATAAGTTCAATCAAGGTCTATGAGTTTATGAGAGACTAAAATACATGGAAGATTAAAATTGGAGAATACACAAATAAATTATCAGAACAACTATTTTACTAAACAAAATCCTATCTAGAGGGAAGGGCAAATATCTAATTAGAATTTCTGATTTTCATTTTTTGAGTAACTTTATCATATAATCTCCTTGAATCTCTTTTGCATATATTATCTTTTTGCAACATTGGTTTTGCGATTTTATTTATTTTACTTTGCTTCATAGTGTTAGGGTTCAAACAAAGGACTTCTCTCTAACAGAGAGTTTCATCTCTGGCACCACATTGACATTTTTTTCCTGTGTGTTTGTTGGCTTGTGGGCCACATCTGGCAGTGCTCAGTGATTAATCCTAAATCAGTGTTTGAGTTCTGCTACCAGCAGTGTTTTGGGTACCATGCATGCAGTGCCAGCGTTTATCCTGAGCTTCCTGTATTGTTCCAACTCATTAAGATATTTCAGTCATCCCTTAACATCTACATTTAAGTAGATTTTCCAAATTATTTAATTAAATTTGACATTTGTCATACCAGTCTGTTTAATATTAATTTGATTATTCAACTAACTATCAAAGATTCAGGGACCAGGAAGAAATTTCCTCTGTGTCCCTAGTTGTAAAATTATCAATTCTGTTAGAATAAATGAAATGAGGACTGTAGAACAGAGAAAAAAAAACTTTGGTAAACTTTGGCCAGAGATGAAGTCAGGAAATAATAGAACTTAGAAAGAAATTACCCCATCTTGAAGTCACCAAAGGAGATGGAAAAATTAAGACATCACTCAAAGACGAGCGGATCCTGTCCTAAAAGAAAGAAGCTACAGAGAATCATAATGAGATCATAATGAGAAGAAGAAAATTATCAAGAGTGTAAAGCTTTCCTTGTGCTAATACTAATATTTTTATATGCATATAAAATATATTGTATCACTAAAATATATAAGCATGTATATACATATATTTGGTAATTGTAACTGCCAAGAATAATTGAGATAGACAGGAGAGATATGAGATTAGTCCACTAAGCTGGATTATATTATGCAGCCAAGAAGCATATATGTATGAAATCATTTAACCCAGAGACAAAACTAGAGGTGATAGCGTTTACATCAGAAAACCTCACAGCCAGAGAGTGGAAAAGCCCTATCCTGCCAAGACCAGACTTGCTGCTTCCATCACCCAGAATCACTGTTTTTCCAATAGCCTGCCTTATAACTATGATTCCCTGTGGGGATGCCGTTCTGACCACGCTTCAAGCATGGCAACTCTTGGGCTGATATATCATCAGGATCATTTTTGGAACAAGTACAGGCACCCTTCTCCATGTTTTCTTTCTTCTGGGAAAGTCTGGCAGCTATGACTAAACCCACAAATATAGTCACCATATTCAAACCAGGCCAGCTCCTTAGATTCTCTCTTCTCTCAAACAAACCAAGCTATGATAGCTATGCTATCTCTCATAGCAAACCAAGCTATGAAAGATCATGGTTATACCGACCCAAACAGCATAAAGCTGGCCATCTTAAAAGAAAAAGGTAAGCCAAACCCAGAGGGTATGCTAGAACCCCATCAGAACCACACTTGCTGCATACATCACCTAGAAGCACCATTTTCCTGATGGCCCTGCCTCATTATTACCACTCTCTATATCTTCTGGGAAAGTTTGGAAGATGTAACCATGCCCACAATCATAGTTGCCATGTTTAAAACAGGCCTTCTTCCAGGTGGCCTTTAAGCTGAGTATATTGCCCCTAAAATTTGTAGTATCATAGCTTTATTTGTTTGATATTAAGGAAACATCCCAATTGTACAGACTGGACATATAATAAGAGCTTACTAAATCTTCTGCCTAATTAATATAATTATTATGACTTCATTTAAGATACAATAATTTCTTTTTTTTTTTTT
>PVKC010000348.1:0-30292 GCA_004027635.1 Crocidura indochinensis | reverse complement strand
AAGATACAATAATTTCTTACAAATGAGCTTGATACTGTATGTTTTCCTTTCTTTTTTCTCTTCTATCCCATTTTATTTTTTATTTTCACTTTTTTCAATAACTTTGATTTAACTTATCTATAAACAAATGTATTGTGATCAAATATGTCAATTTTGTGATATATTTTCTTTAAATAAGAGAAAAATGATGTAAATAAAAACCTCTCGCCTAGTCAATCAACATAGACATTTTAGAGCAAGGGAGGTTAAAAAATTCTCTGTAGGACCAATTGCAAACAATTATTACTCATGTAACCTGAGGCTGATTAATGGAGATGAATGGGTCACAGCCAGATGAACAATTTTTTTGTCATCAAAGTATATCTATTAAACTGAATTTCATGCCTCTTAGTTGTTGAAGTAAAGAAATTTGTTCACATAGCAGTAAGACTCTCAAGCTCGTCGTGAATCGTGCTTCAACACCTATTTTATTAGAGCAATAACTCATGAGGCTTAACTAATCACTCACTAATTAATCCTTAGAACTCTCTTTAAGATGGAGCAAGCAAGGTGTTCTCTGAGTGATCTGAATGTAGTTTGTGAAACATGTACATCCTGCAGGGCCACTATTTTCAATTAATTCCACATTTGACATAGATTTATTCAATCATGATTATACTAATCTTTCCCTTTTCATTTCTTGCCCATTATCAGCAATTTAGGAGAGAAATTGCAATAAATGTGGGGGCCACAATTGGGTATACTAGTAGCTACTCCTGGCTCTGTGCTTGGAGGTAGTGCCAGGAATCAAACCCGGGTCTCTTGCATGCAAAGTAAATGCTTAAACCGTTGAGCTATCTCCTGGTGCATTAAATGCTGGCTCAGCCCAGAGTCAAAGCTCTGTGAGAGACTGTACATTTCCTTCATGAAAAGCTGATGGAGATTGTATCCAGTTCCTTTCCTTATCAGACACTCACATTTTTGGATATTTTATACCAGACCAAATGTACTGGTGCCAGAAATTTGACAATAGGAACAAGACGTATGTTCTGTAGGCCATAAAATTATTAAATTATTCAATTCACATAAAGATTACATAAAGTAACTAAAGGAGAGGTTGAAGGAAAGAAGCAGATGAAAGGGACTTTATTCCACTTGCTATATATAAGTTGTTCTTGCATTTCTAGTTTGCTATTATCTTGTACCCTGCATGACACTGCATGACAGCCCTCTTGTCTTTGGAGCTGTAAGGAACTGTTCAGTCTTTTATCTAGCTAAGTGCTTCTGTGTTGTGTATTGCTGTCAAAGGCTCTTTAAGTCTTATAAAATGGGGCAGAAATAGGGTTGATTTACCAAAATTATTCTGGTGCCAACACTAAAAAATTCTCTATTGAGTTTATGGTATTGCATAAGTTTTTGGATCACCTGTCTTAACTTTTAAGAAAAGACCTTATACCACTCAGAAGATAGCAAGGTTCCTTTGACTCATTGTGGGAATTACTGTTTTAAATTACAATTCTATGTTCATAGAGTTAGAAACCCTGTGACCTAGAAGAGAGCAAGTGTGTTGATTATGGTTTGGGCCATATGATCTTTATATGCATGACTCCAGTACAAAGGATGGGAATTAGTCCTAGCTAACTGGTTTGCACATGACTTCCTGAACTCATATTTATTCACATTACAAAGCCACTTCAACCTTTAGACAAATTTGTGTCAATCAAGCCTTATATGTTTTGTTTAAATTATTTAATTAACTAATAGTGATTTATATGTTCTTCATAGATGGGTTTTAGGCAGACATTATTTCTTTCTTTAAATATATTTATTTAAACACCTTGATTACAAACATGAATGTGGTTGGGTTTCAGTCATGTAAAGAACATCCTCTTTCACCAGTGTAACATTTCCATCACCAATGTCCCCGATCTCCATCCTCCCCACCCCACTCCCACCTACACTCCAGACAGTCTTTCTACTTCCCTCATTCATTCACATTGTTAGGATAGTTCTCAATGCAGTTATTCCTCTAACTGCACTACCAGTCTTTGTGGTGAGCTTCATGTAGTGAGCTGGAACTTCCAGCTCTCCTCTCTTTCATCTCTGAAAATTATTGCAAGAATGTCTTTCATTTTTCTTAAAATCCATAGATAAGTGAGACTACTCTGCATCTATATCTCTCCCTCTGGCTTCTTTCAATAAGCATAATAGATTCCATGTACATCCATGTATAGAAAAATTTCATGACTTCACCTCTCCTGAAGGCTGCATAATATTCCATTGTGTATATGTACCACAGATTCTTGAGCCATTCATCTGTTGAAGGCTCATCTTGGTTGTTTCCAGAGTCTGGCTATTATAAATAGTTCTGGAATGAATATAGGTGTAAGGAAGAGATTTTTGTATTGTACTTTTATGTTCCTACGATCTATCCCTAGGAGTGGTATAGCTGGATCGAATGGGAGCTCAATTTCCAGTTTTTGAAGGAATCTCCATATCGCTTTCCATAAAGGTTGGACTAGACAGTATTCCCACCAGCAGTGGATAAGAATTCCTTTCTCGCCACATCTCCGCCAACACTGTTTGTTCTCATTCTTTGTGATGTACGCCAATCTCTGTGGCATGAGATGGAACCTTATAGTTGTTTTGACTTGCATCTCCCTGATGATTAGTGATGTGGAGCATTTTTTCATGTGCCTTTTGGCCATTTGTATTTCTCTTTTGCCAAATTGTCTGTTCATTTCTTCTCCCCATTTTTGATGGGAGTATAAGACATACAATATTTGAAGACCAATTTCACCATCAGTGTCAGCCTCCCTCTAATAGTGTTCCCAGAGTCCATCTTGTGCTACCATCACCCTTCTCAGCATGCTATCATAACAGACCCCATTTTAGTTTTGGTTGTGAGTTTGGATCTCATAATTTCATTGTTGTTGACTCTGGCTTGGACATTGAATTCTGTCCTTTATTAACAGCACTAATGCACCTGAAATCCTTTGACCCCTGACCCTTGCCCTTTCATATTTGTCTTTCTTCCCCTCCACTCAATTTTTTTCATCTCCTTACTATATTTTGGAGCCTATTGTACTCAACAATACTCAACAACCTCCATTTAAACTATTGCATTTCTTCATGCATTCTAAATACCATGTGTGATATCATCCTGTATTTTTCCTTCTTCTTGGTTACTTCATTTACCATAATCCTTCTAGTTATAACCATGTTTCAGCAAATTGCATGATTGATCGCATTATTATGTACAACTAAATAGTGTTCCATTGTATATATGTACCTCATCTTCATGATCCACTCATCCATTGTTAGACATATAGGCTGATTGCAACTTTTAGATTAAGCTTCAACTCTTGTTTTTTCTTTTCAATAGGAAATTTTATTGCGTAGTTTCACATTTTTTAAATATCTTTAATTGAATCATTGTGAGATACAGTTAGAAAGTTGTTCATGATTGAGTTTCACTCATACAATGCCCAAAACCCATTGCAACCATTCACCATTACATTCCCTCTTTCCATCTCAACTTCCCCTGTCCTCCCCACTGTCCTGCCTTTCACTTTTACTCATCTTTTACCCTCTCTGAAACTGTGACATACTCTAACACTCATTGCAATTCTGCCTGTGATCTCTTACATTACTTCCCTGCTCTAGTTAACAGCTCTTAGGAATATTCTCTTATCCCTGGCTACATCTTAGTTCCATTGTTTTACTCCCAACTGTCATGTTCTCAAAGGCATCTGCTGGATTTGATGCTGCTAAGTGATTCCCAAAACATTTATAATAGTAATTAGCATGAAAGAGATACTCAGATATTTCTGAACAGAATAAATTTATTCATTAACCATTTTGGTTTCTAAGACCAGTTTGATTTTCTCCAATTTGCCCCCTTCCCATGCAAGGGAAGTACCCTAGCAGCTGCGCTCTCACTCCAGCCCAACCAAAACATATATTTTTTTAAGTTGAATGCAGCTGGTTGATTTAGGTAAAACAATATGAAATTTTATTTTGCCAAAACCCTTATTATAATGCAGTCAAACATAATCAATTTTATTACTCCTCCATTGACTTCCTGGCAGCAATAAAAGGTTCATACTTACTATTTAAGAAATATTCATGCTGGAGCCTGAGTGATAATACACTGGGTAGGGCAATTGCCTCACAAATGTGCAAATGCCTTATATGGGTTCTAGTCCTGGAGTCTAAGATGGTTCCTGAATCCTTTTTGTTACCCTTGAGCAGAGAGCCAGTTTTAATCCCTAACCACATCTAGGTGTGCCCCTCAATAAAGAAAAGCTCTTGTCACTCTAGCTTTCTTCACCATTTCTAATCATAAACTGCCTTGATTACCAAATATATAGTCAATTCTTGTTATTTGCTCTAATCACTATAAACTATAAAGTCACTGTGAACAATGAATGAAAGTAAAATTGAGTCACTGCTCTATGGGACATATAGGATTTTCTTCCTGTAAACTTTTGGTCACAATATTTCCAGTGAATACTCATAGCAATTTAGTTTCATGAATTATTTTATTATTTAAAGAAGTTTTTATTTAATTTATAATGTATATTTGTTATAATTAAATCACAGCCAGTAGTAGAAAAGAACACATGCATAAAATTTTCTTTTTTTGGGGGGGGGGTCACACCCGGCAGTGCTCAGGGGTTACTCCTGGCTCCATGCTCAGAAATTGCTCCTGGCAGGCACGGAGGACCATATGGGGCACCGGGATTCAAACCGATGACCTTTTGCATGAAAGGCAAACGCCTTACCTCCATGCTATCTCCCGGGCCCCAACATAAAATTTTCTAACATGGTATTTTCCTCATATAAACTTGAAATGCATATTTGGGTGTTCACTTTGAAATAATCAAATCAGGACTGAGCTATAAGTTAAATGGCACAGCATAGGCCTTGTCTATGTGTTATCAATTCCTGACAACACATAGCCCCTTGAGCACTGTCTTATGCAACCCTAGATGCCTCTAAATATAACTAGTTAATGCAATGATGGCCTCCCAGATTTGCTGAGCATGGCCCCTAAGGGAAATAAAGCAAAACAAACAAACAGACAAAAACTACAGAAAATTATCAAGTAAAAGTAAAATGTGTGAGAAATGTTTCCTAGTCAATAGACCATGGAAAAATAATTGTTTCACATGGGAAAGTTAAGTTATTTACTTCATCCAGAAAGGAGAAGCCAAATGACTCTATTTGGGAGCAGCTCTGCATCTGTCTGTGAAAGACCACAAAATTCCCAAAGAAAACCCCCAATTTACCTATTGACTACAACTGATTTGCAACCCTCAATTCAATGAGAATTTATTTGGGTGTTTGGAATTAAGTTTTAACCACTAGGTGAACTTTCAAATATGAATTCCACAAATGAAAATCACTGTACTTATAATTCCCTGCTCTCTAAACTCCAGGGCCTTGACTTTTGGCCCAGGCATCCATTTCAGGGAAGCACCCCTAAAGATCAGGAGCTTTGCATCCCCTTTTTAAATATAAATTGGTGTACTTCATTTGTGAAATATGTCTGTGATATTGCAGCAAGTTTGGCTGGAACAGATGGAACTCCTTCAGTAAGTCCCTTATCTGGGATGGACATTAGTCATCTCAGATCTGATGACTACAACTCTTGTCTCTCCAGCTACTTTGTTTCTCAGTGTTTTCTGCAATTTTAAGATAGGGGCCAGAGAAATAAAGTGGAGGTAAGGTGTTTGCCTTTCATGCAGAAGGATGGTGGTTCGAATTCCAGCATCTCACTCATATGGTCCCCTGAGCGTGCCAGGAGCGATTTCTGAGCTTAGAGCCAGGAGTAACCCTGAGTGTTGCCAGGTGTGACTCAAAAATAAAAAAAAAATAGGGTACAATAGAAGAGCTAGTTATTTGCCTGAAGTATTACAGAATGGTTTGTGATATTCTTCTCACACAGACGTCACTGTAGACATGGCTGTTGTAGTTAGTTGCCTCTGGTGTTTACAATTTTATTGTTAGAACAATAACAATAATTTTAATTTCACTGAAGTCAATAAAATGATAGAGACTGATGTTTCTCATAGATGGGATAGAAATAAGCATAGAAAGGGAATGATAAATGAACAAGATGAAAAGAATCTAATAATTGGTCTACAGAATGGAACTCTATATGATAGTGAAACATGATGGAGGAAGAGGATTGCTAAGTAGGGTTCTGGGGACAAAAGTGGAGGTAAATAGACATATTGATATAGGGTGTACTGTTATACTACATTGTGCATAAAACCCTCACTAATAATAATCATCATCAATCATAGTGCTTTGCATAAAATTAAAATACATAAAATTTAAGAAAATTAAAAAAAAACTAGTGATCTTAGAAGTAAGTCACACAGCTAACTTATTTATTTCTATACCTAGCAACGTATATGGTCCCCTGAGCACACCAGGAGTAATTTCTGAGTGCAGAGCCATGAATAAACAAACCTTGAGCACTGCTAGGTATGGCCTAAAAAAATTTAAAAAGAGGGTGAAGGACTTCACCATATAAATAAATGCATTTCTAGAGTCATAATTTCATACTTTCAGAAGGGCATTATAAGTCCTAGGGAAGTGAATAGAGTGATTCTTGAGGTAGAAGGCATATTAGTGTGATAAGTTACCTTAATCAAATACTAGGAACTGGGAAGCTGAGGCAATAGAAATGTGGTCTTTTTTTTTTTATCATTTTGGTAAAAACGTTTGACCATTTTGGAGGCTGAAAATATAAGATTGAGAGTACCTAAGAACAAAATAGTCAGTAGATGGGGCAGAGATATTATAGCAAGTAGGGTTTTTGACTTTCACATAGTCAACCTGGATTCATTTTCCCATATTACTCGCTAAGCACTCCAGGACTGATCCCTGAGTGCATAGCCAAGTACCACCACTGGTCCCCAAAACTATCAGAGACAATCACATCATAACTGGACTTTCCCTTAACCTGCAGTCTGTCTCTTTTTCATGTTTTAATGTAGTCTTTGTGATTAGATTGCATCTGAATATCTTCTTAAAACAGAATCAATAATATTGGATTAAGACACACCATATAATTACATTTTAATTTAATTACTTTAAAATACATTATTGTCAAATATAGTCACATTCTGCAGCAAGGGAATTAAGGCTTCACCATTCAGGAGACATACTCACATAACCAGTGCCAGAGGAATCATGAAGAGCAGGTGAAGATCAGTTAGGTGGCATTTTGGCAATTGTGAGCACAAATTCCAAGGTGTAACACAGAGGGTATCACTTGGGCTCTATTCCCAAGGTTTTTTCTTTAGGAGGAAATAACAACAGAAGTTCACTAATGGGTTTACTGTATATTAAGGTGTACAGTAAAAGAAAAAGAAAGGCAACTGGAATCAACCTGGCAGATTTTCCACATCTCTTTAGAGATACTCACAAAGATGTCACTTCTTGCAGTCTCCTTCTAGCAAGAGGACTGGTTCTGAGATTCAACTCATGTAGGAAAACATATATCATTACTCTACAGTCAGCATTGATATTATTTTCTTTCATGTCTAAAATATGAAAGACAAAATTTCTGCAAGGCATTTTCCATGAAGTAATTATTAATGTTCCTAGCCCAGAGTCTGGTTAGGCATTTGCTTTTACTACTCATGCCTAGTGGTAAAATGAGCTTTGCGCAAGCTGTATAATTTCATCATTTCTCCATAAGTTTGTGCCTTCTGCTGGCATTTCAAGGAATGTATTTTTATGAAGTTTGGCACTATTCAGTAATTTTCCAGGAGAGCACATTGCCCAGGCCAGATGGACAGATTATTTTTTCTGGTTCCAGCTGGTAGAGTCCTATCTGATAAGATCCTATTCCATCCTGCTTGAATGAAGAAGCACCATTTGCTTGTGAGGTGGGTGATAAAAAAATTACTATCTGTCAAAATAAACATTATTATATAAAAAATATTATCTGTAACTGAATTTGGTGGCCTGGGAAGAAAGAGTCAATCTAGAACATAATTCTTCCTTCACATGAATCAAGAAGTTCTAGTAATACACTCAAGCAATGTCATGTAAGGTTTCTTCATTAGCAAATCGGTCATAGCAAAAATCCAAAATTGGGAAGTCATTTCATCCGCAAAGAGCATGCCAGGTATGCAGGCAGCAATGTCCATGCTTCTCTCTGAATCCATTTGCCTTTAGAAAGTAAAAGAAAGTTGGTGCATGTAGCTTGGATTATGAACAAAAAATATACTCCTTATTTCAGAAAAGAGCCATTATCAATCTTTCAGTTATACTTTACTGTAAGGTCTCATATTATATTCTGCCATATTATATTCTACAAGCGGCTCCTTACAGCTTGATTCCTTAGCCCTCGCTAAGGACGTGAGCACCAAAAGAGGAAGCATGCAATATATTCTGTCCTAGGCATTTTTCCCTATGAGAATTCAGTGTATGGAATTTTCTTGCTCATTTTGTGTGGCATTTCTGTTGTTTTTGTTGTTGTTGTTGTTTGCTTGCTTGCTTGTTTCTTCAGACATGTCTAGCTGTATTCAAGGCTTACTCCTGACTCTGTCCAGGGATCATTTTTGCCAGAAATAAGGAGACCAAAAGTACTGCTGGGGATCTATCACAAGTTGGCTATTAGGAAAATACCTCATCCACAGTATTTTATCACTAACTTTCTTGCTTTTAAAATCAGTCTTCTAAAGAAAACTGAAACAAGAAAGTATTTTTACATGAATAGATATTTGACATCAATAGTCTTAAATAATAGGAATGACCACCACACTTTACATTTCTACACATTAATTAGTGCTCTGGGAAGGGTGAATTTTAGTTCTCAGATATTGCTGGTAAAGTTTAATAAAATACAGTCACTCTAAGACTTTGTCAACTTCTAATAATTTTCAAGATACCCTTATTCAGAAATTAAAAACAAAAAATTCTACTTTAGTGTATATACCCCAAAAAATGAAGGTATAAATTCCCACAAAATTTAGTTCATGAATGTTTGCAGTAGCGTTGTTATTCTTAACCTCTAAATCTGAAGGAGGCAAAAGTGACTATTCCCTTGACTGGCATGAAGATAAATGTGTAATTTCATGAAATGAAACACTTCCTAACAAAGAGGACCAAAATACTAATAGAATGAGCATAGCTGAATTTTTCAAACATTATTTTAAGTGAAAGAAATTTAGAAGACTACAGTTTATGATCCTATTTATATGACTTAAAAATAGATAAACTGAACTTACAAAAAATAGATCTGTATTTGCCAAGGATCAAAGAATGGGGTCAGGGTTGAGGATAAGAGATTTTGGAGAAATATTACAAAAATTACTTTTCTTTTTTTAATTACTTTTTCTTGATGTGGAAGTGATTATACAAATATATGCTTCTAAAGTTTTGCAAAATATATACTAGAAAGCAGAACTTTTATATATAAATTCTATTTTCAAACTATCATTGTTAAATGTTAAGAAATAATTTGTGATGGGACTATACTAAACTGAGAAGCTTCTGTACGTCAAAGGAAACAGTGACTAGGATACAATGGCTACTCATAAAATAGGAGAATCTATTCACACAATACCCATCTGAAAAGGGGTTAACATCTAAGATATACAAACTATTGACAGAAATCAACAAGAAAAAAATTTAACCCCATCAAAAAGTGAAAGGAACAATGAACAGACATTTTCGCAAAAAAAGAAATACAGATAGCCAAAATGCACATGAAAAAAAATGCTCCACATCACTAATCACCAGGGAGGTGCAAATCAAAACAACAATGAGGTTTCATCTCACACCACAGAGACTAGCACAAATCAAAAAGGACAAGAACAACCACTGCTGGCATGGATATAGGAAGAAAGGAACACTCATTCATTGCTGTAAAGAATGCCTTCAAGTCCAGCCTTTCTGGAAAACAATATGAATCTTCCTAAAAAATTGAAAATTGAGCTTCCATATGGCCCTGCAATACTACTATGTATATACCTTAGGAACAGAGAAACACAATATAAAAATGCCCTATGCACTCCTCTGTTTATGGCAACACTATTTAACAATATCAGAATCTGGAAACAACTCAGATGCTAGACAAAAGATGAATGGCTAAAGAAATTGTTTTATATATATATATATATATGTGTGTGTATACACACATATATAATGGAATGCTATGTAGTCATAATTTACCTATACATGGATGGACATGGAGGCTATTTCAAGTGAGTAAAATGAATCAGAGGGAGAGAAAGACACAGAATAGTCTCACTCACCTGTGGGATTAAGAAAAAGAAAAGACAGTATGGTAGTAATATCCAGAGACAATAGAGGTAAGGACTAGAAAAACCATCCATGATTTGAAGCTTGCCACAAAAAGCAGTTTGTGCAGTTAGAGCACTAACTGCACTGACAACTACCATGACAGTGATAGTTGAAACTGATCACTCTGGACAAGAATTGAGTGCTTAAAGGGGATAAAAGGATACATATTGCACCTTCTCATTGTAATAGTTCAAAACACAGTGTCAAAAAGGAAAGAGGGAGTGTGAGAGAAGCAGACAGGCAGAGATAGGCAAGGGTGGGTTAGAGGGAAATTGGGGACATTGATGGTGGGAAAGTTGCACTGATAAAGAGCAGTGTACATACTATCACTGAAACCCAATTATGAACCTTTCTGTAACCACAATGCTTAAATAAAAATATTATTTAAAAATAAAAATAATTTTTAGCTATTCTGTTCATTTTTTATCCAGTTAACTTTTTCCAGAAAGGAGCTTATCCATGCCAGATTCTCTGCAGCTAGAGTACTCATAGCTGAGAAACAGAGAAATTAATATTTGGCTCATGACTAATAGAGTGGTGGGATGTAAAAGAAAATGTGCTTGACTCAGTAGTAATATTCTTTGCAGTGACTGAACACAGAAAAGTGCTAAAGTTGTAATGGAAGAAGACTAAAAATGTTCCCTGCTAAGTATTGATGGGAACTGAGTCTGGAGAAATAATTAGAAGGTGAGCCAGAAGGAAAAATGGAGAGTTTAAGAAACAGCAGGAAGAAAACTCGAGGTCAGCCAAGAGTTAAGAGGAGGTGAGCCTTTCCTCCTTCCTTTTCAACTGCTGCTGTGGGGATCAAACAGTTGGGTTGAGCTTTACTGACCAGATTTGGCTCCTAGAGAAAAGAAGGAAGGCTGGTTCTCTGACCTGTTTCCATAAGAACACAAATGTTTGAAAATAAAGGTCAAATACTGTCTCACAGGCAAATCCCAACATGAAAAACAGAGACGGCAGGAGAAGAACAAAAATTTTATCTGGGCTAGGAGCAATACACAGGATGAGGCAGAGCCTGCAAATGCTTTTATATGAAAAGCTAGCATTAAAAAGTTTCACCAAATAACTCAAAATGGCTGCAATAGCTATTCAGTTATGGAGCAAGATCTGTTCCAATAGTAGAAGGACCCTTAAAAGTCCCAAGAACACGTCTATCAAAGCCTGATAAAGAAAATGAACACCCCTTAAGGCATGGTCCCAACTCTGAAAAATATTTCAAACAGGTCACCATGTATCACTCTGTATCCCAAACCCATACACTTCTTTTTTCTTTCCTTTTTTTTCACATTTTTTTCTTTATTTAAACATCTTGATTACATATATGGTTGTGATTAGGTTTCAGTCATGTGAAGAACGCCACCTTCACCAGTGCAACATTCCCACCACCAATGTCCCAATTCTCCCTCCCTCCCAACCCACCCCCACCTGTACTCCAGACAGACTTTCCGGTTCCCTCATTCATTTACATGATTAGGGTAGTTCTCTGTGTAGTTATTTCTATAACTGGACTCACCAGTGTTTGCGGTGAGCTTCATGAAGTGAGCTGGAAGTTCCAGCCCTCCTCTCATTGTCTCTGAGGATTGTTGCAAAAAAAAAGACTTTTATTTTTCTCAAAACCCATAGATGAGTGAGACTATTCTGCGTCTCTCTCCCTCCCTCTGACTTATTTCACTCAGCATGGTAGATTCCCTGTATATCCATGTACAGGAAAATTTCATGACTTCATCTCTCCTGACAGCTGAAAATATTCCATTGTGTATATGTACCACAGTTTCCTCAGCCATTCGTCTGTTGAAGGGCATCTTGGTTGTTTCCAGAGCCTGGCTATTGTGAATAGTGCTGCAATAAATATAGGTGTGAGGAAGGGGTTTTTGTATTCTATTCTTGTGTTCTTAGGGTATATCTCTAGGAGTGGAATAGCTGAGTCAAATCGGAGCTCAAGTTCCAGATTTTGGAGAAATCTCCATATCGCTTTCCATAAAGGTTGGACTAGACAGCATTCCCACCAAAAGTGGATAAGAGTTCCTTTCTCTCCACATCCCCACCAGCACTGATTATTTTCATTCTTTGTGATGTGTGCCAATCTCTGTGGTGTGAGGTGGTATCTCATGGTTATTTTGATTTGCATCTCCCTGATGATTAGTGACGAAGAGCATTTTTTCATGTGCCTTTTAGCCATTTGTACTTCCTTTTTTATCAGTGTCTTCATTTCTTCTCCCGATTTTTTGATGGGATTAGATGTTTTTTTTCCTTGGAAAGTTCTGTCAGTGCCCTGTATATTTTGGATATTAGCCCCTTATCTGATGGGTATTGGGTGAATAGTTTCTCCCACTCGGTGGGTGACTTTTGTATCCTGGGCACTATTTTTTTGAGGTGCAGAAGCTTCTCAGCTTAATGTATTCCCATCTGTTGATCTCTGCTTCCACTTGTTTGGAAAGTGCAGTTTCCTCCTTGAAGATGCCTTTAGTCTCAATGTCATGGAGCGTTTTACCGACGTGTTGTTCTATATACCTTATGGTATCAGATCTGATATCAAGGTCTTTAATCCATTTGGATTTTACCTTCGTACATAATGTTAACTGGGGGTCTATGTTCACTTTTTTGCAAGTGGCTAACCAGTTCTGCCAGCACCACTTGTTGAAGAGGTTTTCCCTGCTCCACTTAGGATTTCTTGCTCCTTTGTCAAAAATTAGGTAATTGTATGTCTGGGGGACAATGTCTGAGAACTCAGGCCTATTCCACTGATCTGAACGTCTGTCTTTATTCCAACACCATGCTGTTTTGATAACTATTGCTTTGTAGTACAATTTAAAGTTAGGGGAAGTAATGCCTCCCATTTTCCTTTTCCCTAGGAGTGCTTTAGCTATTCTAGCATGGTTATTGTTCCAGATGAACTTCATAAGTGTTTGATCCACTTCTTTGAAGAATGTCATGGGTATCTTTATAGGGATCACATTAAATCTGTGTAATGCTTCGGGGAGCATTGCCATTTTAATGATGTTAATCTTGCCGATCCTTGAGCAGGGTATGTGTTTCCATTTCTGTGTGTCCACTCTTATTTCTTGGAGCAGGGCTTTGTAATTTTCTTTTTATAGGTCCTTCACATCTTCGGTCAAGATGACTCCAAGATATTTGAGTTTGTGTGGCACTATTGTGAACGGGATTGCCTTCTTGACTTCCGTCTCTTCCCTGTCATTATTGGTGTATAAAAAGGTCATTGATTTCTATGTGTTAATTTTGTAGCCTGTCACCTTGCTTTAGGAGTCTATTGTTTCTAGTTTTTTGGTAGAGTCTTTAGGGTTTTCTAAGTAGAGTATCATGTCGTCTGCAAACAGTGAGAGCTTGACTTCTTCATTTACTATCTAGATTCCTTTTTCTTGCTTGATCACTATAGCAAGCACTTCCAGTACTACGTTGAAGAGGAGTGGTGGGAGCGGACAACCTTGTCTTGTCTGGAATTTAAAGGAAAGCCTTTTAGTTTTTCTCCATTAAGGATAATATTTGCCATTGGCTTGTGGTAGATGACTTCAACTAGATTGAGAAAGGTGCCTTCCGTTCCTATCTTGCTGAGAGTTTTGATCAAGAATGGGTGTTGGACCTTATCAAATGCTTTTTCTGCATCTATTGATATGATCACGTGATTTTTATTTTTCTTCTTGTTAATGTTGTGTATGATGTTGATAGATTGACAGATGTTATACCATCCTTGCATTCCTGGGATGAAACTTACTCGGTCGTAGTGTATGATTTTCCTGATGATGCATTGGATCCTATTTGCCAGGTTTTTGTTGAAGATCTTTGCATCAGCGTTCATCAGGGATATTGGTCTGGAATTATCTTATTTTGGCAGCATCTCTATCTGGTTTTGGTATCAAGGTGATGTTGACTTCATAAAAGCTGTTTGGGAGTGTTCTCGTTTTTTCAATTTCATGGAAGAACTGGCTAGAATTGGTAGTAGTTCCTCTTGAAAGATTTGAAAAAATTCATTAGAAATCCATCTGGACCTGGGCTTTTCTTTTTGGACAGATGTTTGATTACACTTTCAGTTTCCTCAGTGGAGATGGGGGTGTTTAGATATTCTACATCCTCCTTACTTAAAAGTGGAAAGTTATAAGTGTCCAAGAATTTTTCCATTTCTTCTAGGTTCTCATGTTTAGTAGCATAAAGTTTCTCAAAGTAGACTCTAATTACCCTTTGGATCTCTGAAATATCTGTCGTGATCTCCCCCTTTTCATTTTTAATACGGGTTATCAGATTTTTTTTCTCTCTCTTACTTTGTGAGTTTTGCCAGTGGCCTATCAATCTTGTTTATTTTTTCAGAGAACCAACTTCTGCTTTTGTTGATCTTTCAGATTGTTTTTCGATTTTCCACTTCATTTAGTTTTGCTTTCAGCTTTGTAATTTCCTTCTGTCTCCCTATTTTTGGTTCCTTTTGTTGTTCGTTTTCTAATTTTTTGAGCTGTGTCATTAGGTTATTCAGGTATGCCCCTTCTTCCTTCCTGATTTGTGCTTGTAGAGCTATAAAATTTCCTCTCAGGACCGCTTTTGCTGTGTTCCATATATTCTGGTAGTTTGTGTCTTCATTATCATTTGTTTCCAGGAATGTTTTGATTTTCTTTTTGATTTCATCTTGGACCCACTGGTTGTTCAGTAGCAGGGTGTTTAATTTCTAATTGTTAAACTTTTTCTTCTTCTGTGTGGCTTTGTAGTTCACATCTAATTTCAGAGCCTTGTGGTCAGCAAAGGTAGCCTGCAAGATTTCTATCCTCTTGATTTTATGGAGGTACGTTTTATGTGTCAGCATGTAGCCTATCCTGGAGAATGACCCATGTACATTGGAGAAGAATGTGTATCCAGGTTTTTGGGATAGAGTGTCCTATATATATCTACTAGTCTTCTTTCTTCAATTACTCTTTTCATGGCTAGTACATTTTTGTTGGGTTTCAGTTTGGTTGACCTACCCATTGTCGATAAGGCCATGTTGAGGTCTCCTACAATTATTGTGTATTATTGATTTCTTCTTTCAGATTTGTCAGTAATTGTATTAGATAATTTGCTGGTCTCTCATTGGGTGTATATATGTTTAATAGTCTGATTTCTTCCTGTTGCTCATATCCCTTGATTAGAACATAGTGTCCATCTTTGTCCCTTAACCACTTTTCTGAGTATAAAGTTGGTGTCATGAGATATTAATATGGCCACCCCAGCTTTTTTGAAGGTGTTGTTTGCTTGGATGATTTTCCTCCAGCTTTTGATTTTATGTTTGTTCTGTTTGTTTTGAGTCTATGTTTGTTCATTGTTCCAATGATTCTTACAAGATGTGTTTCTTGTAGGCAGCAGAAGGTGGATTCACTTTTTGACCCATTTTGTCACTCTGTGTCTTTTAATTGGTGAATTTAGTCCATTGCCATTGAGGGAGATGATTGTCATGGGATTTAATGTCATCTTTGTAGATAAGTTTGCTGTGTTTGTTGGTCTCTCTTGTCTTAGAGTAGACCTATCAGGTTTTCCTTTAAGGCTGGTTTATCATTTGTGAAGTTTCTGAACTGATGTTTATCCATAAAGCTATGTATTCTTCCTTCAAACCTGAACATGAGTTGGGCTGGGTGCAGTATTCTTGGTGAGGCATTCATTTCATTCAGTCTTGTGACTATCCCACCATTGTCTTCTGGCCTTGAGAGTTACCTGTGACATATCTGCGGTAAGTCTTAGGGATGCTCCTTTGAATGTAATTTCCCTTTTTGATCTTGCTGCATTCAGTATTCTATCTCTATCTGTGGGATTTTTCATTGTAACGAGGATGTGTCTTGGGGTGCTTTTCTTTGGTTCTCTTTAGGCTGGTAATCTTTAGCATGCAGGATTTGATTGCATGTAGTCTTTAACTCTGGGAGTATCTCTTTTATGATGTCTTTTACATTTGATTCTTCTTGGAGATCTCCTACCTGGGTCTCTGGGGTTCCAATGATTCTTATGTTGTTTCTGTTGAGTTTATCAAAGATTTCTATTTTCATCTGTTCACATTCCTTGAGTACTTTTTCCATTGCCTGTTCGTTTGTCTTAAGATTCTTTTCCACTTTTTTCTGTTGCGTTGAGTTTTCTGCATCGCATCTTCCAGTACTCAGATTCTCTCCTCAGCTGATGATACCCTGCTGACAAGGCCATCGATTGAGGTCTTCAGTTGAGCTACCGTGTTATTCAGATCTATTATTTCAGTTTGGAGTTTTCTGATTTCTGTCTTTGTGCTCTCTTCAGATCGATTTAGGCTTTCTTTGACTTCTTCAAACACCTTCCATATTGCTATTTTAAGTTCCTTGTCCGAGTGGTAATCAGGTGGTTGGAATTTTGTTAGATCATCTGAGCTTTCACCTTCATTTTCTGTGCATGGGGTTTGCCTACGTGGTTTCACCATTGTCACGCTTTAGTGTGGTTTTTCCTGTGTGTTGTGGTGGGGTTTTTTGGTTAGTAATAGTGCGCGGCCACGAAGCGAAGCAGTCGCGCTCTTCTGCTGCTACTAGTTGACAGACAGGCAGAGCAGGAGAGGTTTCCCTTGAAGTCCTCAGCGTGGACCACCCATACACTTCTTATAGAAATCCACTCCAGCCATCTGGGTGGTGCAATGGCCCCTAAACAAGAAAAAATTGCTTAAGTTAAAAACTTATAAAAGAATTTTTTAGATAAAAGACTTCCATAATTGTTTGGTACTTATTATTTTTTGTAATATGTATAATGACAGAATTTAGAAAATGCTGACTGATTTGAGAAAGGTGGATGCAGAAATTTAACCAATGGGACATATACAGCCAAGCCTGCCCTCACTGACAGTGATTCCTAGAAATTGGAGATTACAGTAACTGATTTAAATCAGTTAATATACTTTTGGTAGAGGCCACTAGGGCAGCCACTCCCTGTGTCTAAAAGAATATTAGTTCCATCCTTCTGAGCAGGAGAATTGATAATGGTCACATCTCTCTGACTTAGATGCACATACTAGGCCATAATTGCTGGCTTTATATCAATGAAGTACTTTGACTCATTTCCTTGTAAAACAAAATATGGAACAAAGTTCCAAACAGCTAATGGGGGCTAATTTTGCCCTGGGAACTGTCCTTTTCTTTTTCAGCCAACATCAGTTTCCTCTCTGGCACCCTAGATGTGTCAGAATAATAGCTGGAATAATTGTTTGATCAACTGTGGATGTATGTACACATGTGTATGTGTGATGGCCACCTTTATATTTGTAGTCAATTCATATCTCTGTTTGTGTTGTAGTAGAATATTAAAGTTGAAATCAGAAGTAGAATCTCTTAGATACAGAGATGACTAGGTCAGAGAACAAAGGGGGAAAACAGCAGAATCACTGAAAATCATTATTATTTTAACAGTATAGGTACTCTATTTTTTACTGTGACTTTTCTATTCCAAAGTAACTTGAACATCTTCTCAACTGACCAACAGCCAGATATCAAGGGTGAGCCCTGGCTCAAGGAACACAACTTTTAAACTTAAATTGAACAAAAAGGGATGCTTTAATATATGTATGAACTTACAACAAAAGGAAAGGGAAACCATGGACATCAAAGCAGGCAAGCACAAGCACAAAGCTAGTATTTGTGTTCATATATATGTATATATATACATATATCCTCATTGTATATGTACCGTCTTCTTAGAAGGACACTAATCATACTGAATTTAAACTGAACCACAGGACAACATTTATATTAAGTACAATGAGAAGGGCATTTGTCTTGTACAAGGCAGACCCAAGTTCAATCAATGCTTGGCACAATATATACTCTCCTGAGCCATGCCAAAGGTGATGTCTGAGTACAGAATCAGGAGTAAACCCTTAGAACTGTCAGGTGTAGTCCAAAAATAATAAAAATCATTAAGAATGGATTACATATTTTGAAGTTTGTGTGTGAATTTATTTGCATATAAAATTTTGAGTAACACAATTTAATCCATAACAAAATTCAGTTATTTCTTAGTGTCAAACATTAAGAAAAGTTTACTCTTTTGTGTATAAAATATAAATAATATGCCCAATTCACAGAACAGATCTATAGTGGGCATTTGTATATGAAATCACTCAAAATAATACTGAATACATAATAAGTGATTCATAAATATTTGATTATTCTTACAAACAGTGAAAGACCATTCTGTCAAACTGCTTGAAAACTCAATGATTGAAAGATGTCACACCATATAGTTTTATCTGAAAACCCAATATAGACTATCTTTATGTATGTATAATCCTTACTGGGAGCCTTGGAGGATCCCAGAGAGCAGTTTAAGTAGGCATAATTGGGAGAGACTTGTGAATAACTGAGTGGGATGTATTTGAGAAAAGAAATAAGTTTAAAATACATAGTTCTCACATTTTTTTAAGAAGTATGAAAGTTGAGTTGGGCAATCATTTGTGAAAAGTGAAAAGAATAATCAATGGTTACAATAACTCTGCACAAACTGGTATAAATTTACAGAGGGAAGGGAGAGAGGAGCATTACAAATTAATTTAAAAAATGCCGGGGCCCGGGAGATAGCATGGAGGTAAGGTGTTTGCCTTTCATGCAAAAGGTCATCAGTTCAAATCCCGGTGCCCCATATGGTCCCCCGTGCCGGCCAGGAGCAATTTCTGAGCATGGAGCCAGGAGTAACCCCTGAGCACTGCTGGGTGTGACCCCCCTCCAAAGCCCCCCCCCCCAAAATGCAGATCATATGGGGTTTGGCAGCCCTCCGACATGTCTAAGGCCTCTTTAATCAGGCCTAGGAAGGGGTGTGGAACATGGGTCACTCCAGCACCCCTCTACCTCCTTCTTCTGGAAGTCCAGGGCTTCCCCTGGACCACATGCCTGGGCAAGCCAGCGAGGTGGTTCCCTTGGAGTAACTTATTGGTTTCCCTGGGCTTTCCCCATTTCCCTCCCGCCTCCAGAGGGAAGGTCTGGGTGGGAGCCTTGGCCTTCCAGCTTTTGGAGGATCTCTTTCCTTCATGGGAGCCATGTAGTTCTGCCAGCATGGTGTTTGGCAGCCCTCTGCCATGCCTAAAGACTTTTTAACCAGGCCTAGGAAGGGGTGTGGGACATGGGTCACCCCACCACTCCTCTACCTCCTTCCTCCAGAACTCCAGGGCTTTCCCTGGACCACATGCCTGTGCAAGCCAGTGAGGTGGGAATAGCAGCACAATAAATTCTTGCTTCAGAAAGTCCCACAGTAATTTCCTTACTAAACCTGTCCATTTAGAAACCGCACTGGGGCTAGCGCCCCCGCGTGGAACATATTGACAAATATTTGGATATCACTGTGCTTGATCTGTTTGTCATAATTTGAAAGCCTCCCAGGAGCTCGTTTTTTTCCTTTACTCCCTCACTCCCACCTCCTATTATCCCACATTTAACCATTTTTCTGTACTAATGGTTTTTGCTTTGGCCAAGGTGGATTACATATCTTTCACAGTAATTTTTTGGGTGGAATCTGAAAGCTTCAGCAGGCAACACATGGACTGCATGGCTCCATGCTGTAGGCTTTTTCACCAAGCTAAATGGAAGATGCAGCCTTGGCTGCCCCCCACCCACCCCACCCCACCCCACACACACACAACTTTCCTTATCCTTCCTTCCAGTCCCCAGGGTTATTCCTGGACACCTGCTCGGGGTTCCAGCAAGTGGATTCCAGCGAGGAGTAATTTAAAGGAGACCCCAGGCTTCCTAGTTCCTGCAAGGGACTGGGAGGGGACTGGTGAACTTCCGACTTCCAGAAATTAAGAAGCAAATGCCTCTCGGGGAGTCGGAAGCTTCAGCAGGCAACACGGGAAGGACAAGGACATGGCTCCATGTGCTCTTCGCTTGTCCAGAACAAAGTGTTGTCTCAGAAACAACACCCTCCCTCTTGACTATTTCTAAAACATAAAAGGGACACGTGTATCTCCTTTGTGTTTCTCAGATGCACTCCCTTAACATCTATAAATCTTTTTTGAATATCCTCATATAGTGACAATTTTGCACACTCTTGATTTTCCCCCTTTGAGATCTGTTTTATAAATAATACTGGTAGAAGAGTATCTCTGTATAGATTTCATGTTTGAACCAAGTTATGGGGAATGTTGTACTTTATTCATCAGCCCCCAGATGCACCAACAATATCTTGTGGCATTGCTTCTCTTTTGCATAGACATATTAAAATGGGAAAATAATACATATGCAAACAAGTTCTTATCTAATCGAGATGGGAACACAAATTTGGTAATGCAATTAGGCCTTATACCCTGAACATTGGCATAATGACTTGGCTTAGGCCTCACAGGAATGGGCATCTCCCACACACACCTGAACAATGAATATCATCTATGGAAAAACCACAATTGTCTATAACATTTCCAGGATCCAAGCCTCTACCAGGGAAGACCTGCCACTTCTTTGCCATTGACTTACTCCAAAGAGTGCTCTCAACACCCAGACAACACAGCAGCAGCCTGCTTGCAGGGCAGATCGCTCCACATTTAATGGTATGCTGAAACTAGAGGATGCTCCACATCAGCCTGACATTGATGAAAGAAATGCACAAAATCCAGAATCTTTAAATATAAGAACCTGATACCAACAATAGCTAAAGTGTGAAAACGTTTCACCGGGACCACGGAGAATGACTCGGATTAGACAGACTGGTATGCCTGAAACCCAGAGTTGGTCTTATGCCAATAAACTTCTGGGGTGAGGTCTTCTTGTAATCAGGCCAACGATTTTTTTTCCTTTTTCCCCGTATTTTTCTGGACCTATGCAAACAATAGCGATTGCCACTATCACACCTTTACTATATTTTTTAATCTTATCCTTTAAGAAAAAAATATAATTTACTGAACTTAAAAACAAATAACTATAATAGAATGCCTGTTGCGAATACAGGCAGGGGATGGGAAGGGGGGAATGTTACACTGGTGAAGGAGGGTGTTCTGTTTGTGACTGTAACCCAACTATGTTCATGTTACTTAAATAAAAAATATATTAAAAATGCTGATCAGGGGGCCCGGGAGATAGCATGGAGGTAAGGCATTTGCCTTTCATGCAAAAGGTCATCGGTTCGAATCTCGGTGCCCCATATGGTCCCCCATGCCTGCCAGGAGCAATTTCTGAGCATGGTGCCAGGAGTAAACCCTGAACACTGCTGGGTGTGACCCAAAAACCACCCACAAAAAAAATGCTGATTAGTATAATGGCCTTGATGAAGCTAAAGGTCATTTGTTTGCAAAAGACTGCCAATCAATTGGCTAGGAAAGTTTTGTCTTTGCAGAAAACATGGAGTGTACAGATTCCAGACTAGGAATAATAGGACAGGAGCAGAGAACGTGATGAAGGAGTAATAATGGTGAAAGTTAGAAACCATGATTACAGAGCATTCCTTTCATTCTGTGTGGCATTTTCAGGTGTTGAAGATGGTTTTAGTAGTGAATATACACTAATTACACCTCATGTTCTCATCTCTGATAAAACAAATTATGAGACACAATGAAGGCATGCCATAAATAAGAAAAAATCATATTTGCTAAACTGAGTCTTTATAAAGGGATACACAAAAAAAATAAAAAATTAAAAAAAAATTAAAAAAAGGGATACACAGTAGTGGTTCTCTGAGCTATATTGGTCCACAAAGACAACTTTAAGTCCAAATCTTGTCATCTTGTTTATTGGGACAAATTTTCACATGTCTTACAGACTCTAGGGAATAAGTATCTTGAAGTCAAAGAAGGATTGAATGATAATATAGATATTGCATCCTCTAGCTTCCTTTATCTCTGTAAATCATAAAAATATATGCTGGGACAATATGAGTTAATTTTTTGGGGGGTCACACCCGGCAGTTCTTAGGGCTTACTCCTGGCTCCATGCTCAGAAATTACTCCTGGCAGGCACGGAGGACCATATGGGGCACCAGAATTCAAACCGATGACCTTTTGCATGAAAGGCAAACGCCTTATCTCCATGCTATCTTCCGGGCCCCGAGTTAATTATTTTTTTAAAAAAATACATATAGGGGCTGGGCGGTGGCACTGGAGGTAAGGTGCCTGCGCTAACCTAGGAAGGACCACGGTTCGATCCCCCGGTTCCCCATATGGTCCCCCGTGCCTGCCAGGAGCGACTTCTGAGCGAATAGCCAGGAGTAACCCCTGAGCGTCACCGGGTGTGGCCCAAAAACCAAAAAAAAAAAAAAAAAAAGATACATATAGGCAAACCATTCTTTAGGCTCAAAATAGAAAAAAAGGTAAAATACTCAAATAAATGTTATCAGAGAAGAAAGAAGAGACAACAAATATTTCAGATATATAAAAGATCACATGAGAGTATTGAAAACAACTCTATGCTATTAAGCTGGAGAGCCAAGAAGAATTTTAGTTTCTTTTAGCCAGCTCCCCCAAATTAAAAACGAATTAGAAGACTTAATCTGGCTAATAATAAATTAAAATTTAAACAGTAGTTTATAATCTCTTCCCCAGAGCAAAAGCTTTGGTCCAGATTGGTTAACTAATGAAACCTATGAAGCCTCAAAGAAAACTTGCTATCATTTCTCTTCAAACATTCAGAAATTTAAGAAACATGAATTCTGGAGTCAGAGAGATAGCACAGTGGTACATCGTTAGCTTTGCAAGCAGTCAACCCAGGATCCATGGTGGTTTGAATCCTGGCATCCCTTATGGTAACCCGAGTCTGCCAGGAGCGATTTCTGAGCACAGAGCCAGGAGTAAACCCTGAGCGCCCATGAGTATGCCCCCCCAAAAATAAGAAACATGAATTCTTCCTATCATACTTAAAGGAAAGTGATTGGTGTGTCCTGCTATGCTCAGGGCTTATTTCTGATTATGTGCTCAGTGGTTCTCCTAGAAGTATTCAGGGAACCATATGCAGTATCAGAGATTGAATTTGAATTGGCCATGTGCCTAAAACCCTGTACTATGTCTCCAATACCATTTCCTAATAACATTTTTGAAATCAACACTATTGTAATACCAAAATTACAGAAAGATAATACTGAAAAAGGTGATTACTGATGAGTATCCCTAATGAATATTTTTTCTTCCATAAAATCCTATCAGTCCAAATCCCATACATATCCAAAGATCACACACCATGATCAAGTGGTATTCATTACAAGTATAAGAGTATGGTTCAATATATGCAAAACAATTGATATAATTAGTATATTAATGTGATACTAATATAACATAATATAATACATATATCAGAAAGAAAATAAATCAAATGATCATATAAATTTATAAAGAAATGTTTTGTCAAAATTCAACATACATTGACAATTTTAAAAAATCAAATAGGTATAGAAAAAAAAACATCTTCAAGATAGTTTGCAGCAAGAATATTTACAACAAACTCACAGACAACTTCATACTTAATGGTGAAACTTTGAGTCTTCCCCTTGAGATCAGATACCTGACCAGGATGCACAATTTTCTCCATTATTATTAAAATAGTCTTAGCAATTCTCATTACAGGAATTAGGAAAGAAAAAGATAAACAGATTAAAATAGAAGCAAAGAAATACTGTGTTCATTATATTATAATATACATGAAAGACCCTAAATATTCCAGGAAAAACTTTTAGAAACAAATCAATACAGCAAAGTAGCAGACTACATTAAACACCAAAGAAACAAAAAATATCTATGGTGCTACTATATGTATGCATATATACATATATGAACATATAATGAGCAAAAAGAGATTTATATTAGTCAACTCTGTATTTAGTAGTAACTCTTGGCAATGACTAAAGGACCATATGCTGTGTTGGACTGAACCTGTATCCGCTGTATGCACTGAGACTAATAACTCTGCAACTGTCTCTCTGGCCCCAAGATGACTTCATTTTAAAATCATTCCTCCAAACATACAATACTTATGAATCAACTTTAAAAAGATTGGAAATATGTATTTTTTGAAATATGTATTTTTAAGTTATAAATCACAATGAAAAACACAGTATACCTGAAGTCTATTATGAGTATCACTGTAAAACATGGTGCCTACTAACATTTTAAAACAAACCAAAAGGTGTTTTATGGAAAACAAGAAATTAGAGAATAATCTAATATAGTCTTGATCAGGCTTCCTCTGAGTTTTTCCCTTCTTTCCCATAAAATGAAGATTACAGTCATAGAAGTGATGAGGGAGCAACCAAATTATTAAATCCTCTGATTGAGTTGGGTTGTTGGGTTGCTTGTCCTCAATACAAAAGTTGCTGTGGAACTCTTATGAACTGTGAATGAAGAGCTGTAATACTGAAGACATCTGGTGGTCTCCATGGCAGTCTGTGCTTTTCTTACTTGCTATCCCTGAAGCTACCAATGTACTGTTACAGTAATAACCATTTTATTGTATGATTATTCAATGGCATATAAACACTTTTCAAAACTGTTGGAAACTTAGAAATGTTGGTCACCACAATAAATAGTAAATGTAGCTTATATAATGAGCAGGTGGTATGCAATATATTCATATTTGCCTCCTATTAAAACTCTGACTTTTGTCATAGTCTGCGTTCTTTAGAAAATAGAGTGAGAGGGGGCTGGGCGGTGGCGCTGGAGGTAAGGTGCCTACCTTGATCTGTGCTAGCCTAGGACGGACCGTGGTTCGATCCCCCAGTTTTCCATATGGTCCCCCAAGCCAGGAGTGACTTCTGAGTGCATAGCCAGGAGTAACCCCTGAGTGTCACCGCCCCCAAAAGAAAATAGAGTGAGAAAGCAATTTCTCTGCAGCTCTTAGCTCTTTCTATTAGGAATTCCAGGAAGCAGAATTGAGAGAAAAAAATGAAAAGAGAAGACAATAAATGTGAGGCAGTGCATCACAGAACAACTGTTCCCTTTAAAATCAACTAATTACACTGGGCATAGGTCTTCTGTAAGACTATTATGATTACATCTAAATATCATCATTTTGAAAAGTAATAAACCCAATAGAGATAACTTTATCTGTTAGTATCAACTCACACGATTTAAAGATTTATTCCATAGGGTCATTAATTCCCTTATACTTTGAGGTTTTCTATATCCATGCTTAAGATAAACATGAGAAACATGTACTGGAGCTTTTGTTTAGAAAGGTCACATCCAACAATACTTAAGGATTTAGCTTAATCTTAGTCCTCACATCTGGAAATGCTTGGGCTGACTGTGCTTAAGGTACTTTAAGGTCATACCTAGAGGTGCTTGGGAACTATGAGGTCTTAGAATTAGACTCAAGATCTTGGAAGTTTTGTTGTTTATGTTCAGATTTTTATTTTGCTATATAAAACCTTTATTTAAGCACCATGATTACAAGCATGATTGTAGTTGGGTTTCAGTTGTAAACAGAATATCCCCTTCACTAGTGCAACCTTTTCACCACCAATGCCCCCTTCTCCCTACCCCTGCCTATATTCGAGACAGGCATTCAATTTCTCTCATTCTTTAACCTTGTCATGCTAGTTGTTAATGTAGTTATTTTCCTAACAGCATTCACCACTTTTTGTGGTGAGCTTCAAATTGTGAGCTGGTCCTTTTGGCCCTTCCAGTCCTTAACTCTATTGTCTCTGGGACTTATTACAATAACGTCTTTAATTTTTCTTAAAAATGTTCAGATTTGAAGTCAAATATTGAGTTGCTCAGACCTTTTACTTATGGCTCTGTTCTCAAGAATCACTCCAGGTGCACTCAAGGTGCTGGGAATTAAACCAAGGTCAGACATGTGCAAGGAGGATGTCTTACTTATTTTACTATCTCTCCAGACTTAAGAGAAAGGTGTTGATTCCAGACTGTGAGTGTTTCTGGTGTGTGTTTTCCCACTGCCCTTATCTGAAACCTCTTGGGAGTGGAAATTAGCACTCCCAGAGCTCCAGAAGAGCTTGACCACTCTGCTTCGCAGCCACCCACTCTCTCTAACCAATAAACCCCACCACAACACACAGGAAAAATCACACTACTAGTGTGACAATGGGGAGAACTCGCAGGCAAACACCATCCACAGAGAATGAAGATGATAACTTGGATGACCTTAAAAAATCCCAACCATTTGATTAACCTCTCAGATAAGGAACTAAAAATAGAAATATGGAAGATGTTTGTAAAACTACAAGAAAGCGTAGATCGATCTGAACAGAACAAAAAGACAGAAATCAGAAAACTCCAAACTGAAATAGCAGATCTGAATAACACGGTAACTCAACTGAAAACCTCCGTGGATGGCCTTGAAAGCAGCGTAAGAGCAGCAGAGGATGGAATCGGTGTGCTGGTACATGAGATGCAGAAAAAACTCAACAAAACAGAAGAAAGTGGAAAAGAAACTCATGAAAAACGATCAGAAATGGAAAAAGTACTCAAGGAATGCGAACAGATGAAAATTGAAGTCTTTGATAAACTCAACAGAAACAACATAAGAATCATTGGAGTCCCAGAGACCCAGGTAGGAGATCTCCAGAAAGAATCAACTGTCAAAGACATCATCAAAGAGATACTCCCAGAATTAAAGACTACATGCAATCAAATCCTGATGCCTGAAGAGTACCATCTAAAAGGGACCCAAAGAAACACACCCCAAGACATCCTCGTGACAATGAAAAATCCCACAGATAGAGATAGAATACTGAATGCAGCAAGATCAAAAAAGGAAATTACATTCAAAGGAGCATTCCTAAAACTTACAGCAGACATGTCACAAGAAACTCTCCTGGCCAGAAAACAGTGGTGGGATATTGTGACAAGACTGAATGAAATGAATGCCTCACCGAGAATACTACACCCAGCCCGAATCATGGTCAGATATGAAGGAAAAATACATAGCTTCGTGGACAAACAACTCAGAAACTTCATAAACCAGGCTTAAAGAAAAAACTAACAGGTCTACTCTAAGACAAGAGAGACCAACAAACAAAGCAAACTTATCTACAAAGATGACATTAAATCCTATGACAATAATCTCCCTCAATGACAATGGATTAAATTCACCAATTAAAAGACATAGAGTGGCAAAATGGGTCAAAAAGATGAATCCAACCTTCTGCTGCCTACAAGAAACACATCTGAACAGTCAGAACAAACATAGACTCAAAATCAAAGGCTAAAGGAAAATCATCCAAGCACACAACACCCTCAAAAAAGCTGGGGTGGCCATACTAATATATGATGAGACCAACTTTATACTCAGAAAAGTGGTAAGGGACAGAGATGGACACTATGTACTAATCAAGGGATATGTGCAACAGGAAGAAATCACTCTATTAAACATATATGCACCCAATGAGAGACCAGCAAAATATCTAATACAATTACTGACAAATCTGAAAGAAGAAATCAATAATAACACAATAATTGTAGGAGACCTCAACACAGCCCTATCAACACTTAATAGGTCAACCAGACTGAAACCCAACAAAATCATACTAGCCCTGAAAAGAGCAATGGAAGAAAGAGGAATAGTAGATATATATAGGACACTCCATCCCAAAAAACCTGGATGCACATTCTTCTCCAATGTACATGGGTCATTCTCCAGGATAGACTACATGCTGACACATAAAACATACCCCCATAAAATCAAGAGGATAGAAATCTTGCAGGCTACCTTTGCTGACCACAAGGTTCTGAAATTAGATGTGAATCACAAAGCCACACAGAAGAAAAACAATAACAACTGGAAATTAAATACCCTGCTACTGAACAACCAGTGAGTCCGAGATGAAATTAAAAAGGAAAACCAAACTTTCCTGGAAAATAATGATAATGAAGACACAAACTGCCAGAATCTATGGGACACAGAAAAAGCAGTCCTGAGAGGAAAATTTATAGCTCTAAAGCACACATCAGGAAGGAAGAAGGGGCATACCTGAATAACGTAATGACGCAGCTCAAAAAACTAGAAAATGACCAACGAAAGGAACAAAAAATAAGGAGACAGAAAGAATTACAAAGCTGAAAGCAGAAATCAACAAAGTGGAAAACCAAAAAGCAATCCGAAAGATCAACAAAAGCAGAAGTTGGTTCTTTGAAAAAATAAACAAGATCAATAGACCATTGGCAAAACTTACAAAGAAAGAGAGAGAGAAACCTGATAACCCATATTAGAAATGAAAAGGGGAGATCACAACAGCTATTGCAGAGATCCAAACGGTAATCAGAGACTATTTTGAGAAACATTATGCTACTAAACTTAAGAATCGAGAGGAAATGGAAAAGTTCTTGGACACTTATAACCTTCCACATTTAAGTAAGGAGGATGTAGAACATCTAAACACCCCCATCACCACTGAGGAGATTGAAAGTGTAATCAAACATCTGCCCAAAAAGAAAAGCCCAGGCCCAGATGGATTTCGTAATGAATTTTTTCAAATCTTTCAAGAGGAGCTACTACCAATCCTAGCCAGGCTCCTCCATGAAATTGAAAAAACCAGAAAACTCCCAAACAGCTTTTATGAGGCCAATATCACCTTGATACCAAAACCAGAAAGAGATACTGCCAAAAAAGAAAATTACAGACCAATATCCCTGATGAATGCTGATGCAAAGATCTTCAACAAAATCCTAGCAAATAGGATCCAATGCATCATCAAGAAGATCATAAACTACAACCAATTAGGATTCATCCCAGGAATGCAAGGATGGTTAAACAACCGCAAATCTATCAATATCATACGCAACATCAACAAGAAGAAAAATAAAAATCACATGATTATATCAATAGATGCAGAGAAAACATTTGATAAAGTCCAACACCCATTCTTGATCAAAACTCTCAGCAAGATGGGAACGGAAGGAACCTTTCTCAATCTAGCATCTACCACAAGCCAACGGCAAATATTATTCTCAATGGAGAAAAACTAAAGGACTTTCCTCTAAATTCTGGTACAATGCAAGGCTGTCTGTTCTCACCACTCCTCTTCAACATAGTACTGGAAGCGCTTGCTATAGCGATCAGGCAAGAAAAAGGTATCAAGGAAATCTAGATAGGAAAGGAAGAAGTCAAGCTCTCACTGTTTGCAGACGATATGATACTCTACTTAGAGTATCCCTAAAGACTCTACCAAAAAGCTTCTAGAAACAATAGATTCATATAGCAAGGCGGCAGGCTACAAAATCAACACACAGAAATCAATGGCCTTTTTATACACCAATAATGATGGGGAAGAGAAGGAAGTCAAGAAGGCAATCCCATTCACATTAGTGCCACACAAACTCAAATATCTTGGAGTCAACTTGACCAAAGATGTGAAGGACCTATACAAAGAAAACTATAAAGCCCTGCTCCAAGAAATCAGAGAGGACACACAGAAATGGAAACACATACACTGCTCATGGATTGGCAGAATTAACATCATTAAAATGGCAATACTCCCCAAAGCATTATACAGATTTAATGCTATCCCCTTAAAAATACCCATTACATTCTATAAAGAAGTGGATCAAACACTTATGAAGTTCATCTGGAACAATAACCATGCTAGAATAGCTAAAGCACTCCTAGGGAAAAGGAGTATGGGAGGCATTACTCTCCCCAACTTTAAACTGTACTACAAAGCAATAGTTATCAAAACAGCATGGTATTGGAATAAAGACAGATGTTCAGAGCAGTGGAATAGGCTTGAGTTCTCAGACATTGTCCCCCAGACATACAATTACCTGATTTTTGACAAAGGTTCAAGAAATCCTAAGTGGAGCAGGGAAAACCTCTTCAACAAATGGTGCTGGCAGAACTGGTTAGCCACTTGCAAAAAAGAGAACATAGACCTCCAGTTAACATCATGTATGAAGGTAAAATCCAGATGGATTAAAGACCTCGATATCAGGCCTGATACCATAAGGTATATAGAACAACACGTTGGTAAAACACTCCATGACATTGAGACGAAAGCCATCTTCAAGGAGGAAACTGCTCTTTCCAAACAAGTGGAAGCAGAGATCAACAGATGGGAATACATTAAACTGAGAAGCTTCTGC
>PVKC010000347.1:54639-71573 GCA_004027635.1 Crocidura indochinensis | reverse complement strand
ACCCAACACCCATCAGATAAGGGGCTAATATCTAAAATATACAGGGCACTGACAGAACTCTACAAAAAAAAAAACATCTAATGCCATCAAAAAATGGGGGGAAGACAAAACAGACACTTTGATAAAAAAAGAAATACAAATGGCCAAAAGACACATGAAAAAATGCTCCTTGTCATTAATCATCAGGGAGATGCAAATCAAAACAACGATGAGATACCACCTCACACCACAGAGATTGGCTCACATCACAAAGAATGAGGATAATCAGTGCTGGCAGGAATGTCGAGAGAAAGGAACTCTTATCCACTGCTGGTGGGAATGCCGTCTAGTCCAACCTCTATGGAAAGCGATATGGAAATTCCTCCAAAATCTGGAAATTGAGCTCCTATTTGACCCAGCTATTCCACTCCTAGGGATATACAGTAAGAACACAAGAATTCAATACAAAAACCCCTTCCTCACACCTATATTTATTGCAGCACTATTCACAATAGCCAGGCTCTGGAAACAACCAAGATGCCCTTCAACAGACGAATGACTAAAGAAACTGTGGTACATATACACAATGGAATATTATGCAGTCATCAGAAGAAATGAAGTCATGAATTTTCCTATACATGAATGTATATGGAATCTACCATGCTGAGTGAAATAAGTCAGAGGGAGAGAGAGAGACACAGAATGGTTTCACTCATCTATGGGTTTTAAGAAAAATAAAAGTCATTTTTTAACAATCCTCAGAGACAATGAGAGGAGGGCTGGAACTCCCAGCTCACTTCATGAAGCTCACCACAGAGTGGTGAGTGCAGTTATAGAAATAACTACACAGAGAACTGCCATAATCACGTAAATGAATGAGAGAACTGGAAAGCCTGTCTGGAGTACAGGTGGGGGTGGGGTGGAGGGAGTGAGAATTGGGACATTGGTGGTGGGAATGTTGCACTGGTGAAGGGGGCGTTCTTTACATGACTGAAACCTAATCATAATCATATATGTAAATGTTTAAATAAAGAAAAAAAATAGTTTGGGAAAGAATGGGGGGCAAAATCCAGTGACTAAGATGTATACGTGTGTGTTGGAGGGGCAGAGTGAATACTGCATCCGGTTCAAAGTGGGTGTTCAATAAATGGCCATAGACAAAAGCCCCATAACAGCTCAAAATAGATGAAGTGCAGCTGCTAAAGTCCTACATTTTTCTTCTTAGGTTATTCTTTGTTCAGCAATATCTTGAAAAGTACTCTAGACACATTTTATTTTGGATCACATCTTTCTATCCAGATGGTAAATCAAGATGGAAATCGGATACTAAGGCCTGTCTGCATTGTTCTTTCAGATTTCTATCTTCTGAAAGGGACTGTGTTTGGAAACAGTCTGCTTGATTAATGCTTCAAAAAGGATGGTCAAATTTAAATTGCTTTTTCTAACAAATCGGAAAGAACATAATGTTGGCAGGAGTGGTCCCTTCAAAATGGAAAAATGGTACACAGAGAAGACTATGTGGAAGCTGAAAGAGATTTGTTCACATAGCATCCAGTCACAACCAGATGGTAGTTCTGTTTTTGCTTCAGATATGACTCAACATATTAGAAAATCTAAGTGATTTTGTAATCCTACTGGCTTTTCTATTGCCACAAAGCTATAAAAGTCATCTTTTCTTTAGGTGCACAAAACCTTTGACAAGTTTAACTAACTTTAAAAGTTAACTCACTAATTTTTATATATTTATATATAAATTTTATAGATTAAAACTTATCACCCCTATTTTATTTGAGTTATCTTATCAAATAAAAGTTCACGACTCCTCTAAATTCTTCTTTTAAAAAATTTTTGTTTCTTGGGTCACACCTGGTAGTGCTCAGGGGTTACTCCTAGCTCTAGGCTCAGAAATCGCTCCTGACAGACTCCGGGGACCATATGGGATGCCAGGATTTGAACCACCGACCTTCTGCATGCAAGGCAAATGCCTTACCTCCATGCTATCTCCAGCTCCTCCTCTAAATTCTTATCATCTACATAATGACTGCTTCTAAATAGTTCACTGGACCTGGATTCAGTTACATTCATATTTATAAATCCCTTGGTTTATTTATGAACCCTCTGGGATAAAACTTGCAGTGCTTAGCAAAAGCCATATTTCCATTATCTCTTCTCTGAAACACCACTGAAAGTCTCTCAGATAACACAGAAGTTTCTAATTGCCAAGAGATCTGTCCTAGTGTATTTGGGCTTCAATAAAACAGTACTATCATTTGCACACCCAAAGCATTCATAACCATTAGTGCTATCATTAAAAATAATATTATCGATTAGGCATACAGCTTATCATTATAAACATTTATTTTTCACAATTCTGATGGCTGGCAACTCCAAGATACAGGTACCACCAGATTGGAAACTGGCAAGTTTTTGGTTTCTAGACAGAAGTCTTCTTTCATAACCTCACATGGTCAAAATGATGAGGGAGTCTTCTGGGGGCCTTTTTTAATAAAGACACAAATAAAATTCCCAAGAGTTTCACCTTTATAACTCAATCAACTTCCAAACACCCCATCTTCACCATCCAAGGTGATTAGGTTTCAAGGTAAGAGTAGGATACAAAGAGTCTAACAAAATTATTGTAAAGTTTGTTCATTTATTAATTTACTATATACAGATTGGTATAAGATTTGTTAATAAACTCTAAGATTTCCCCTAGGAAAATTCATGGATTCGAAATTCTGCCTTTATGAACTATGCTTTGTAATGTAAAAAGAACTTTACCATATAATGTAGAAAGACACGAAAGGATAGTACGTTATAGTAGTTCTAAAGAGTAATATATCCTGGGTTCATATTCTGGCTGTACTACTTACTAACTATATGACCTCAATATTATAATTTTACTATTTTAGACCCTAAGTGCTTTATCCATACATAGGAATATTTTGACAGTTTTCATGTCACTTACAATAAAAATTTAAATAACTATTTTATATAAAGACATATAATATATACACACATATATTCGTCAATTTGAAATTGACAGCGATTTTTTTCTAGTGTGTGAATATACTGTTTTCCTAGCTGCAACATGGCTTCAATTTTTACCTATTAAAGCCATCTTTGCTATTAAAAAAACCCAGACATCCTAGTGGGTGCATAGTAGTATCTCATTGTAGTTTTAATTTGTATTCCCTAATGCTTAATACTGTTCAGCATTTTGTCTTATGTGTGTCATATGCATATTTCCCTCAGCACGTTGTCGATTCAAATTTTTTTCTTTTTGTTGTGTTGGGGTCACTTCCAGTTGTGCCGAGGACTTATTAGCTCTGTGCTCAGAGATTACACATGGAAAGCTTGGGGGACCATATAGGGTGCCAGGTACTGAATTTAGGTTAGTCATAAGCAAGACAAGCACTTTACTCACTATATGCTCTTTGGCCCCCATTTGGTTATTTTTCTTTATGATTTGTGTGTGTGTGTGTGTGTTGTTGTTGTTGTTGAATTTGTTATTGAACTTGAGAGTCCTTCTATATTCTTGATATTAAACTAACAAAATAGTCTCTTTACCCAACATACAATTTAGAAAATAGCTCACTATTTTTATTTTCCTTTGTTTTTTTTTAAAGGATGTATAGCTTATATTTCAGTTTGAGTGCAAGGAAATAAATTATTTGAGGCTAGTATTGCTTTGTTTAGTTTTAATTTTTGACAAGTCTATTGCATTAAAAAGCAATTAACATTAGCTTTTGTTAAAACTAGAATTTTAGTATAACAACTGGGAAGCTACTGAAGAGAAGTAATTTCTCTTCTGGAGGGTAGTTTATTTGGTTTATTATTTTCAAATAAAAAGTGTAGATCTGGTGGGGCTTTCTAGGTGCCTCCATTCTCTGAAACTGAGGGCATAGAAAATTCCACCTGCTTCTGTACTTGTCCTTTCCACTCTTCCAAAACTGTCAGTTGCTTGGGACATTCCTAAAAGGAACCAGGTGCCTGATCACGTCCTGTGTCCTAGAAAGAATGGTACCATTACTTTGTGCACCTACTGACTATAGCGAAAAACATCTGTAAAAAGACTGCTCTCTAATTCATGCCAAGGTAGGAAATGGCATTATGCCCTCAAACCACTCTGATATTTGCCTTGATCTGACCAGCTGCTCTCGTGCTGGAGATGCAGTTTGGCCAACACGAGGGGTGCGTATACTTGTTCTGTGGCCAGGAAAATCTGCTATGGGCTTAAAAAGGCTTGGGTCCATTTCCATTTGAGAGGTTTTCACTAGCATTCTCCTCTGCCACTCAATATTTATGGATATGATGGTCCCAGATTAATCTGTAAATGAATTGTTAGTTGAAGAATTCCTCATGTTGCCATTTCTCCTGTTGATGTCAGTCCTAGTGGACAGGGGAGCTAAGGTCTCTTGTCCCACATGAGAGTGTTTCCTGAGACTTTATAGGCATGAAGACGTGCACACCATGTCAGTTCTTGAAGAACCCTCCAAGGCAGAGTCCATGCTTCTTTTTCAGTGTTTCACTGTATAGGTACAGTGTGACAATTTGGTATTTTCCTCTTCTAGCTTCGCTAGTTCAGGCCCTCACCAGACTGAGCAGTCACTGCTATAATGACATGAACGTCATTATGGAGTCACAGAGAAAAATTTTTGAAAAACTCATTTTGATTGGGAGAGTCCATGTTCATGTAGCAGCAAGCTACTTTAGGGCTTCCAGTCACAAAGTCGCAGGCCAATTTGGAGGTCCAATAGCATTTTTTCCTTTTATGTTTCTTAACCATGCTCTTTAATATAAAGATTTTTTGAGGAAGTCTAATTTACTTTAAGATCAGTAGTGCCTATCTTTTATTTGCCTTTTTTTGCTTGTTCAGTTTTGTACTGGGGATAAAACTTAGATCTTTGGCATGTAAAGCATGCACTTTACCAGGAGCCATATCACCAACACCGGGGCAATCTATGATTTTAGTGTTGTACCTAAAATTCCATCAATTGCTAATATCCAAAACATGATAATATAGGACTATTATTTTTCCTAAAAGTAAAATGCTTTTTATTTGCTGCATAATTGCCCCAGTCCATGAGGTTAGTTAACATTGGAAAATATTAATTGTACAACTTTTCTTTTATCCTTACTTATAAAATGTTTGGGGCATTCAGTTAATAAACTATTTCATATACTTTATTAAAATTATTCTAAGATATTTAACTATCTGGATGCTATTATAAATGTAAATGTGATTGAAGTTTCCAGATGTTTAAGAATATCTTATATTTTATATTTATGAGAAAATATATGAGACATTTAAATCAAAACAATGATAATTCTCACTACACAGATGTTTATGACACAATTTGTATGGAATCTTCTATTGATGGATGAACAATTCTACTATAATGAAATCTTTCTTTATAGCACTGGGGATTCTCTGGGAAAAGTATTTTGATTCATCCATTCTATGAAGAGTGAGAAAGGGATACTGTGTACCATCTGACGGGAAAATGAAAAGAGGTTGGAAAACATGCAGCAATATAAATTATGCTAAAATCATTTGGATTATTTAGGAAGGAAGGCATGTCTACTGATTTGACAAAAGTTGGAGGTTTGGCTTAGTATTTCACCTTCTGTAACTTCAGTATATGATGTCTCATTTATGTAGACCTTATATCTTTATCTGTATAATTAAGACATTAGATTCCTTGACCTCCAGGTCCTTTGCTGTTCATGAGTCTATTAAAGTTATATGTGGATTTTCTATTTTTTCCATAGTCTCCTTACAAATAATTTTCTTCCCAGTGATTGACACACAACATTGTAAATGAGTGAAGAATTGAACAATTAAGTAGTTCTATTAATTTATTTTCTTTAATTTCTGCACACAGAACACATATTCTTCAGTATTGATATTTTAAAAAGAATCCTAAAGTAGGGAATTAGAAGACTTATAAAATCACTAGATCCTTGCTTAATGGATTACATTCTTCACCTTTTCTCTAACTACACATAAAGTTTGTTTTTTTCAAATGAAGTTTGAACAAGATAATAATTCAGTCATACAAATGCTTAAATATACCAGTTCATACACCCTTAGGAGCCATAAAACTAATAAACTAATTTAAGAAGAAAACTTTACTAGTTGTCCGGCACATGTTATTCTACTGAACAAGAGAAAACAGGTTAATTGCTTACTTGAAGATTCCAATAATTCACTTTTTATTAAATCCTGCAGTGTAAACTAAAAACAGAAAGTAATTTAGCAGCATTTCCTATCTTGAATGAGCTTAAAAGATTCTATAGTAAAATGGTAGTAGTTTAGATAAATCAAGAACAATACCGTTACTGAGCCCATACAAGCATTCAATACTACATTTTAAAAATATATAATTTTGGCTTGCTACTTCAATCTCGTGTACTTCCTTGAATACATATCTCTTGCTTGTCTTCATGTTTCTTTAACACTTGTGCTTCATTCACATGTTCTTTCTTTTTTCTTTTTCTTTTTTTTTTTTTTTGGTTTTTGGGCCACACCCAGTGACGCTCAGGGGGTTACTCCTGGCTATTCACTCAGAAGTCGCTCCTGGCAGACACGGGGGACCACATGGGAACCTGGAGATCAAACCGCTGCCGTCCTAGGTTAGCGCAGGTAAGGCAGGCACCTTACCTCCAGCGCCACCGCCTGGCCCCCTCATCTCATGTTCTTTCTTAAACACAAATTTTTTTTTCTTCTTTCCTTCTTTGATCTCATATTTTTCTAAGTAAATTTAATTCAATAAAAACAACTTGACTCAAAAATATTATGCTTTAGGTAAACAGTGTATGTGTTTTAGTTTATAGTATTGATGTACTTTGGTTTTTTGTTTGTTTTTGGGTCACACCCGTAGTGTTCAGAGCTGACTCCTGGCTCTACTGGGCTTATTCTTGGCAGGGCTCAGGGGAGTATATGAGGTGCCAGGGAACAAATTCAGGTCAGTGCAAGGTAAGCAGCCTATCTATTGTATTGTTGGTCTGGTATCTAATGATGTATATGGTTATGACACCCTACTACCACTGAAATGTCCATGACTCTCCATTTCTGCTTCTTTGTCACTTCCTTTCCTCTCACCCATTCCTACATTATTTATAAGTTGACAGTTATGGCTTTGGTGCATATTACTACCGTTTTTAGTCACCACTCATATTACTTTATACACTTTTTATTCAATCCCAGAACAAATTATAAGAAATAGGTGAAAAGGCTTCCTATAACTTAAACCTTAACTCTGTCACCAATTTGATTTTCAGAAGGAAATTACTCTCCTTCCTTAGTAAGAAAAAGGATGAAGATGTTGTTATCTATTATAAATCAAGACCTTCTTAATAGGTTTTGAAGTTTAGGACTTTAATTCAATAAAACTATCTGAATAACATTATTTTTTTTCACGTTTTGATTAATTACTTGATTTTTGGCATTTGAGACAAACCTAGAAGTGCTCAGTGAAGATGTGGTGCTGGAAATTAAATGTAGGTATTTCACGTGCAAACTATGCACTCCATTCCTTTGAGTTATTTCTGTATGCCTATTTTAATGGTCTAACTTGGCAATACAAAAGTTGATAACTTTAGACCAGAGCTCAGATTTTCTTAATGGACAGATCTATGAAAAGCCAAGTGCTCAACAAATGTCTTTTTCATGTAAGGGAACAGTGCTCCCAACATTGATTTCACTGTTTATTAATAAATCCATTAAGGAAGTTTACATTAGGGGCCCCAGGAGATAGCATGGAGGTAAGGCATTTGCCTTTCATGCAAAAGGTCATCGGTTCGAATCCTGGTGCCCCATATGGTCCCCCGTGCCTGCCAGGAGCAATTTCTGAGCATGGAGCCAGGAGTAACCACTGAGCACTGCCGGGTGTGACCCAAAAACCAAAAAAAAAAAAAAAAAGGAAGTTTACATTAGACACTAAAATTTTAATAAATGTATACTTGAGTTTCCTTGAATATCTGTGTTTCTAGAAGCTGTTTGTATTCCAGTGCTTAATATATAATGGAAAATGAATATTAAGCATTTAAATACTGCATTATAATTTGCCATTTCATAAATATTTTTATATTTTATTAAATCTTTATAACAATCTTGATGAGAAAGAAAATCTCAGAGATATTCAGAGCTCCTGCAAACAAAGTTAGTGCCTGATTATAGCAGTGAACTGAAAACATCAATCCATATATTACTATGTACAATACCAATTTATCTTCTTTAAATGTTTAGAGCACTATGCTATAATTTAGAAATATAATAGTATTCTACATAATCAATAAATCATATTTATTGATAAAGATGCAAAAGCATAGAGACAGGGTGAGTACTTGTACAAGTCAAAATACTAGAAGTTAGGGGCTGGAGTGGGTAGAACAGTGGCAGGATGTTTGCCTTGCACACCATCCATTCTGACTTGGCTGTGTACAAGGCAAACACTCTACCACTGTGCTATCTCTCTGGTTCACTGTAGTGATTTCTGAGTGCAGAGCCAGGAAGTGACCAAGAAGTGGCCACTGGAAGTGGCCCAAACACACATACACAGACACACACACACACACACACACACACACACACACACGCACACACGCACACACACATCTGGAAAATAAGGAATTAATCTGAGGTTATTCAGGGTAGCACCTTGATCCACTGTACTTTCCCCAAACTATTCAGAACATTTTAGGTAATCTGAGATGGCACATGCACAAGTCTTTTTAACTCTTATAAAATAACAAAAGAAATAATTAAACCACTAGGGTATCATAGATAGCAAAGGGATAAGGCACTTGAATTGCATATAGTGAACAGTAGACCACAATTTGATTCTAGATACTACATATGGTACATATGGTTCCTGAGTACAGAGCTAGGAGTTAGCCCTGAGCACCACTAGTAGTGATCCAGAACAAAAAAAATCAAGGCAATGATTGACTCATAATCTGTCACACTATGTATTCTCTCTCTCTTTTTTTTTTGTTTGTTTTTTTTTGTTTTTGTTTTTGGGTCACACCCGGCAGTGCTCAGGGGTTATTCCTGGCTCCATGCTCAGAAATTGCTCCTGGCAAGCACAGTGGACCATATGGGACACCGGGATTCGAACTGATGACCTTCTGCATGAAAGGCAAACGCCTTACCTCCATACTATCTCTCCGGGCCCTGTATTCACTTTTTTAAAGAAACTTAAGGATCAAAGAAAATAGATGAGAATTGTTAAAAAATTCAAATACTACCTACCATATAATTATGAAAAAAATCTAGCTTATAACATCTATCTTTTCATGCTGCTTCTACCCCAATTTTGCATTAGACAATTCTTCTCAAGCCTTTCAGTTATTCATTTTGAATTTCATAATTTTTATACTTAAAAACAGTAGCCATGTGTTGACATTTTGCACATACTAATTTATTTTGTTTTTGTTGTTGTTGCTACTGTTGTTTTGGGTCACACCCTGCAGTACTGAGGGGATACTCCTGGCTCTATACTCAAAAATTGCTCCTGGCAGGCTTGGGGGACCATATGGGATGCCGGGATTCAAATAACTGTCCTTCTGCATACAAGGCAAACGTCCTATCTCCATGCTATCTCTCCGACCCCTGTACATACTAATTTTAAATGGTTGCTCTGACATCCTATTTTGGAAAAGGGAATTTGATAATAAAATAACCTTATCTCTTCTTCCCTCTTTAAATTCTCCCACTAGGGATAGTCAATATTTTGGAGAAACTTATTATTCAGTGTTTAAGCTGTGCTACTATACACTTATTAGAGTGAAAGTCAAAATGCTGACAACACTAATTGCAGGCAATGATGTGAAGCAACAGGAATTCAATGCTGGTGATAATGCAAAATGATATAGCCACTTTGGAAGACAGTTTGGCAGTTTTTTTAAAAAAACAAAATTATAGACCTATCACACGAGCCAACATAAAAATGTTTATAGTAACTCCATGCATAATTACCAAAATCAAAAGTGTTTAAGATGCCTTTTAGTAGGTAAAAGGATAAACTGGCAACCCAGACACTGGATTTTGAGCTAAAATAGAATGAACTATCAAGCCACAAAGACACATGGAAATGCATATAGCTAAGTAAAAGAAGTTAATTTGAAAAGGCTACATGCTGCATGATTCCAATTATGTGATATTTATTTTGAAAAAGGCAAAACTATAGAATCATAAAATAGTCTGCAATATGTAAGGGATAAAGAAGAGTGATAAAGTAACCTAAAAGATTTTTGGGCAGTGAAACTATTCTATATTGGCGGATAAAAGCCACTATATATTTGCCAACTTATATCCCCAAATACATAACACAGAATCAACACAAAATTTAATCATGGACATGGGGAGATAATAACATATCAATGTTGTGACAAATGTATCATTATGGTAATGATCACCACAGTGGGAGACTGTATTTGTTGTGGAGATAAACATCTGAAATTTTTCACTCAGTTGCCATCAATCAAACTGCTCTAAAAATATTTTTTTAATGTTGTGCACATTTGAGCAACATGATATAAGTTCAGCAGAGATACTGGTTTATAGTTTTCTTTTTCTTATTCCATTTTTGTGATGTCTGTCCTATTTTGGAATAAAGGTAATACTGGCTTCATATAATGTGTTTTGGAGTCCTCTGTCCAACCCCTCCTTTTTCAATTTTACAGAATTTGAGAAATATATATATATTAATTTATGATAGTTTAATAACATGTATAAGTGAAGATAGTACATTGCACTGCATATCGAGTACTAGGTAATTTTTGGAGGGTCTGGGAGAGAACAAAGAGGGGAATTTTGATTGATATTTCAATTTTTTTACTTGACAGGTCAGTACAGGTTTTCTACTCTTTACTTATAGGTTTCAAAGGAGATTCAACCTTCTAGGTGGTTCAATGTGCTATAATATAATTGTTCAATAATACTTTTGTGATCCTTTGTCTTTCTGTAACATGTTTCAAACTTTTTTCATTTCTAATTTTATTTTGATTTTCAAATTTGGGCTAAAGTTTTACCTAGCTTATTTATTCTTCACAGAACTAATACATAACCTGCATATGTAGTTTTGGGGCCACACCCAGCAAGTGCTCTGTACTCAGGAATCATTCCTAGCAGTGCTTAGGGGATCATATGGGTTGGGGATCAAACCTAGGTTAGCTGCATGAAAGATATGTTGTACTGTCTTATTGGCTCCAAGTTTCCTTAATCTTTTTGTTGGCCTTTTATATTCTATTTCTGTTGATTCTCTAATTTTATCATTTCCTTCTATCTGCTATTTTTTTGTTAATATAGATAAGAACTTAGAATTTTACTTGTGATTATTCTTGTTTCCTGGGATAGGCCTGTAATACTATAAATTTCCCTATTAGATCATTTGTTGTGTCTACAATTTCATTAGATCCCAGTCATTTTTATATTTTTTATAAAAAAGGTGGATTAGGGCCCGGGAGATAGCATGGAGGTAAGGCATTTACCTTTCATGCAAAAGGTCATTAGTTCGAATCCCGGTGTCCCATATGGTCCCCCGTGCCTGCCAGGAGCAATTTCTGAGCATGGAGCCAGGAATGACCCTTGAGCAATGCCGGGTGTGATCCAAAAACCAAAAAAAAAAAAAAAAAAAAAAAAAGGTGGATTATTTTTGTTTTGGGGCCACACATGGCAATGCTCAGGGGTTATATTTGGCTCTGCACTCAGGAGCTACTTCTGATAGTGCTCTGGGAATGATATCGGATACCAGAAATTGAACCTAGGTCAGTTGGGTACAAGACAAATGCTTTACCTGTTGTACTTCTCTCTCATTCCTTTCTCTTTGTAATGTTGTCATGTTGCAACCAGGGGTTGCACATGCTTGGCTATGGTACTCAGACACCTGGTTGTGGTGTTCCTGGTACTTTACATTCTTTAAATCTCTGGACACATGGTTGCTGGAAAAGGAGGAATCATGCCCATTTAATTATGGCACTAATATTTCTGATTACGGTATACTGATTGTTGTGAGTCAAAGGTTTTACTCTCACTTATGCTTATGAGGATTGTCTTTCTGGCCTTTGTGTTCATCTTCTTAGCTGCAGTGCTCATCAAGGCTTTCTTTAGTTGCGAAAGTGCTAGAGGCTTCTCTATATTGGGATACATGGGGTCCAAGATAGCAGTCATCAGAGCACGGTGCATGTGGGTTAAACTCACAGCCTCATGATTACCAGTGAAGTGCTTTCTGTCTCTAAATTAACCTGAGGGTCCCTCTCTAGCCATTTTGATCATAGATTGAGTTTTTCTTATCTTAGATTGTCATTTTATTTAAAGCTTCAACTTCTTCTGTTAGCTGACTTTATTTCTGATCTTAGAAATGTGTTTTGCTATATTTCTTCCCTTAGTTCTTTTAATACTTTGACCCTCCTTTCTTAGTTTTCTTGTATCTTTGGGTTTATTATAGCAATTTTGAACTGTATCATATAGAAATCTTGCATGTGTTTGAGGTTGGATTTTGGAAAGTCGCCCTATACTGGTGGTATATTTGTAAAATCTCAGAATATCATGTCATTTATTCCTGTCTATTCATTTTGTTACTTTAAATGTGTCTTGTTTTCTGATCATCTGATCTATGATATTTGGGATAGTTGAACAATTTTTACATTTCCAGCAGGCAGTACTATATTTTATTAGCTTTTAGTTTTTGTTTTTACTTTTCAGATATGCCAATATTTTGGGTATTGACTTATTTTCTGCAGTTCCATCAGAGTGAGAAAAGGGCATAAAAAGGTAAGCTACTGTTGAAAGTGTGCTGGGGGCATTCTTTCACATTTACAGCATCATTCAGATCCATCTTTTTCAGGAACCCAGATCTGAGACACTCAATTTGTTCACTATCCATGTACTTCACGAGGATAGGATCTGTTCCAATGAGGTACACAGGGGAGTGCAATCTTGACAATTCTTCTGTTATCTTCTTTACAAAGGTTCCAGCTTATATGGAGCAAACATAAACTTCCCTACAGGCATTACACTGATCAAAGGTGCAACCCTCACATCATTTCTATTCTCTTCTGACCCAATCGGGGCTCTGGATAGACTTGCTGACAAAACATATGCATACCTCATCCATACTTAATGTGTCTCTAACTTTTTCCTGTCCAAAGAGGTATGAGACCTGAATTTCATCTATCTCCTGTTAATATAGTCTAAATACAAATCTTAGTATTTTCATTTTATTCTTGACATCTTGAACTTTAAGAAATTTTTGTTTTAAATATCTAAATGAAAATATTATATGACATCTCAAATATCTCTATTGTTTAATTATCTCTTCAAAAATCATTTAAAACTTAGACATGTGGCCAGAGTGATAGCAGTGAGTAGGGCATTTGCCTTGCATGCAGCTGACCTGGGTTCGATCCCCAGAATCCCATATTGTCCCTCAAGTCTGCTAGGAGTAATTTCTAAGCACAGAGCTATGAGTTACCCCTGAGTGCCACAGGGTGTGACCCAAAAACAAACCAAAAACACTTAGGCATATAAGCGTAATAAGACCGGGAAAATTAAAAACATCAATAGGAGATTCAAATATTAGAATTATGAGTAATGATTTTTAAAATAACTTGTATTAATATATTTTAAAAATATTACAAGATAATTTCAGCTAAAGACGGAAAACTAACTAGAAAGTATTTTTGGATAAAATAGAAATTCTAGAAACCCAAGTCGCGAATGCTTTATATTTACTCAATTCCTCAATAAATAATTTTATTTAATAAATATATAAAGAAATGCCAACACAGATGTTACAAGATGTAGAAAAATACTTAAAGCAGCGCTATTTGATATAATGCAACGATACATTATATAGTACTGAAAACAAAAATAAGTGACTCACAAAGACAATTTCTGAAAGAATATCTATAGACACTGTATATAAAAGAACAGATGATAATATTCTATTTACACAACATTAAAACGTGAGCAAACATAGTCTGTGATATTGAATTCAGGACAGAGTTACTTCTAGAATGGAGAATGTCATAATTTGGTAACTAAATAAGCAACTTACTATACAATGTTTTAGGATTGGGGAAGCAATACAAGGTTGGAAATAATACAGGAGGAAATGTTGGGCCTTAGAATTGTTTGTGGTATAGAGGACAGATGTCTTGATACATTTAAACTATTACAGCTAATTACACTGCTATAAGCATGGAACTCAAACAAAAATAATTAAACTTAAAAATATATCTGTCAAGGAGACAGATTTGGAGTTAAGAGAGAAATTGAGATTACTGGTGAAAGGATATAGATACTGATGCCGAGATTGGAATTACAATATTTTATACCAGAAATTCACAATTTTGTAAATTATGGTGAATAATAAAAATTATGCAGCACAATAAATTGCAATTAAATTATTAATGAAGCAAATAAAATTATTTTTGTTTATAGATGCAGTTCTTTCTCTTTTTCTTCTTTCTCTTTCTTTCTTTCTTTCCTTTTTTTTTTTTATTTTTGGGCCACACCTGGTGGCACTCAGGGGTTATTCCTGGCCCTGTGCTCAGAAATCACTCCTGGCAGTCTCAGGAGATCATTCGGGATGCTGGGATGGAACCCATGTTAGCTGTTTGCAAGGCAAATCCCTACCCATTGTGTGATCACTCTGTCTACTAGATGCAGTTTCTTAACTTGGACAAAAATCTTGTATGATTCTTACTTTATTTTTCCTTTTTGTTAGTTTTGTTTATCACCATGTGCTCTATATACCTAAATTCAGAAGCTCTTTAGTTGAATAGGAGATATGATGAAGAGGTTAAAGAACTTGCCTTCCTGTATATGATTGATATCACATATTATCCCTTGAGCATTTCTAGGAGTTAAACCTAAGCAAAGAGTTAGGAGTATTTAATGAAAAGCTTCAAGTCTGGAACTTCTCAAAACAAAACCAGTAGCTTTTTGGTTGAATTCATCCAGAGATTAAATCTCCTGATGTTTGGTTATAAGATCTGTTGTCTTTTGAGAATTTTAACTAATATCTGGAACTGGAGCGATAGTACAGTGGTAGGATGTTTGCCTTGTATGCGGTTGAACTAGGACAGACCTCAATTGATTCCCAGAGTCCCTTATTGTGGCCCAAGCCAGGAGCAATATCTGAGCACATACCCAGGAGTAACCCCTGAGCGTTACCAGTGTTGGGCCAAGAGTCAAACAAAAAAAATTTTTGACTAATATCTATTATTTAGTTATCATTCATTATTATTCAAATTAAAAATTCACAAAATTAAATTAACATATTTAAATCAATGTTTAAATTAAGATAATAGTTACATTAAATATTATTTATTTTATTTATTTATCATCTTAGATTAACTAGTGCTTGAAGGAGATTCCTGGCTTTATAGCAGAGTCACCTCTAGTGATGCACATGGGATCAGATGTAGTGGCAGATGTCAAAACAGGTATCTTCGTTTTTAATCTCTTCTTTGATAGAATTTAGGGCTGCCAATTAACAAACTTCACTGAGTTCTATATTATAAATTTTATGAATGAATTAATCTCTGTAAACATACAGACTTCAGTTTTTACAGCTTCTCTAAGGCAGTGATCAATTCTCAATCATACAAAAATTTAAACATCCTTTATTTGTTCTTCCCTCTCCCATATTCTTCACCTGATGGGTGTATACAATTTTTATTTCAAAATAGAGATATTTGAGGGATATTAGAAAAAAAAACATGAGTTTAGGATCTGAAGAGATTGCATAGTGGGTAAGGAGGCTGCCTTGCAAACGGCTGGCATGCATTTAATCCTTGCCATCACATATAGAATTCCAAGTCCCATTATGAATGATCCCTGGGCAGAATTAGGAGTAAGTCCTCAGCAAAGTTGGTATTACCTCCATCAAAAAAAATTCCAAAAACAATTAATAGAAAAATATGTATTTAATGTTTTTTATACATTTAAAATGACTAGTCGGGTTAAAACCTACAATAATCTAGAAAGAATAAATGTCTTTTTTATATAGCTTCTGAAGTTTCATATTAGTTGAATGTTCTTTTCCAAATGAAATATTTCAATTTATTCTATATCTTTATGTGGAACCAAAGATAAGGAGCTAGATTTGTTTATTGGCTTTTGATCTCTTTGGGAGCTGCTAATTAAATGCCATATTTTATTATCATGGGCAAGTTATGGGCACAAAGCTATATCCCACAGAGTGAATCACACGGAAATTTCAAATCTACTCACCCAGATGGAGCACAGTTCTAATGTCTACATACAAATTTTTAAAGATATCATCTTTGCTATATTATGGTCAGTCCTATGATTTAGGCTTCTAAAATAATTGATTTAAAAAAATCTCAGAATAAATATAGTCACCATGTCTGCAATTGGCCAACTTCACAGACTCATTCTGATGCAAACTAGATAGACTCACTCTGTTCTCAAAGGAGGGGAGGATTGGCTTGCTACCTCTAGCACACAGAATCACCATTTTCCCAAAAACCCTGCCTCTTCACTGATCCTCAATGATCCTTGCAGGGACACTGATCTGATCACACTTAAGGTATGCTGGTTTGGGGATGATATCACCAGGGCTTTTTGGAATGAGAGTAGGCAATTTTCCTTTACATATTACTTTTTTCCAGGAAGCCTGGCAGCTGAGTGCATGCCCCAAAACTCATAGTATTGGGCATAGCACTTTTAATTTCTGAAAACGTCATTGGTTGCCTTCCCTATTGAAACACCCCAATTTAGCAGAATGAACAAGAGCTAACTAAATCTTCTGCCACTGTATTAATAACTTTATTGGAGACACAATAATTTCCACATATATGCTTGCTACTCAACTTGTTTCCTCCTTCCCTCCTCCCTCCTTTCCTCCCTCCCTCCCTTCTTCCTTCCTTTCTTCCTTCCTTCCTTCCTTCCTTCCTTCCTTCCTTCCTTCCTTCCT